>AWOL01S0028305.1:76523-147914 GCA_000715115.1 Nicotiana otophora | reverse complement strand
CCCCCCCCCCCGAACAAAGATAAGCATTGTCCCCAATGCTTAATAAAATACAAGTAAAAGAGGGAAAAGAGTGAAGAAAACTCCTTATGGCTCCTTAGATATCTCTGTGTCCCCAGATATGTCACCGCCCTCAGTCTCATCCAACTTAATCTCATCATCCTCAACTCTGGGTGTGGATGGGTTGGTGAACATATGACGCACTGCCTCGGCAGTGTCGGCAGCAAAGTCTGGCTCCTCAAACTGGCCAGCTGGTGCACCAGTGCTGCTGGTGCTGTAGGATTTGGGCCTGAATGGTGTGGGTCAATCAGCATGTCAAAGGGGAGATCTCCAACTGCAACAAACTTGGTCACCTGTTTCCAGAGCTTGTCCACTAACTTCTTGCTGGCCTGGGACTTTATCATCTTCTTTACTTCTTTTCCTAACTCTTCGATCACTGACCCGTGATGTACTAAAGGTGGCCATAATAGTGTTTTGGTTCTCTAGGATCTTCTTCAATGTCTCCTCAACTGTCGGGGGAAACTGAGGTGCCTGAGCAATACACTGTACCGCAACAGTACTCGATAAGTCAGACAGCTTTGCAGTTGTTGTATACATCCAATTGTTGAGGCTCGCCAATGTCTAGGAGACTCGCAGTGCAGAAAGTAGGATAGTAGGCATGGGCACCGGCTTCAAAGCCGAAGTGGAAGCTGTGGCAGGAGTTACAGTAGGGGTTGTGGATGATGGCGGAGGCATAGTTGCGGCACTGGAGGAAGGCTCGGCCAAAGTGGATGGAACATCAACTGCCTCAGCAGCTACCATGGTTGGCCATCAAACTAGCTCGCAGTGGTAGGAGGCTGAACTTTCTTCTTCGGATTGTTCGCATCCATCAGTGAATACCAAGTAAAAGGCTTCTTCGGCTTCACCTTTGTGTCATAATCCCTCGGCTCTACCCTTGAATCTGTAAGGTATTCTGTGATAGTGTTGGGATATAGATAGGACGAGTCATCTTGCCAAGCAATCAATGAGATGTTGGCTGACATCACGGCCCCCACATTGATATGGTACCCGGCCATAATAGAAGCAACCAAGACTTCCTGAGGAATAGGAAAGTAAGTCTCATTTTGGCACGGGTCCAGTCTACTGTAGACAAAGGTTTGCCACCCCTTCGCCTCAAAACTCAGCATGCTCATGTGGATAGGAACCCCAGCGGCAATCCATGGTGGTGGTGGCCCTGGTGCTACTAGAATCTCTCCTAACCAAGGTCGGGCTGCATCTCCCATCTCAAACTTCTCCAAATATTACTTTGGCTCAACATCTTCAAAACCCAAGTATGTGTTGAGTAGATGCTGATCAAATCTCACTTTAAGGTTGATGTAAGGCCCCGTAAAATTTCACCTAAAACTCGAGGTTCTTTGGTGGCGAGGTAGGCTAATATGTTTGGTGATGGTAGAAATTCTTCGCGGCGATCTTGCTCGCCGCGGTACGAACTTTTTGGATCGAACAGTGCGCTAGGAAATTAAAGGATAATGTTGGCAGAAAAAGACATTTTTGCGGCCCACTATGCGGTCGCAGAATCACTCTGCGGGCTGCAGAGTGAAGCAGGAACTTGAGCAAAATTTGTGGACCATTGTGAGGTCCATTATGCGGCCGCAGAATTGCTTTGCGGGTCGTAGATTGCATCACAGGATCGACATGAAGAATTCTGGGAGGAGATTCTGTGGTCCGCTTTGCAACCGCAGAATCAATATGCGGACCACAGAACGGCCGCATACTAAGGCAGGGCTGCCCAGTTCCGGAGGGACATTTTGCGGCCCCTTTTACGGACCGCAGAGGCATTATGCGGTCGCATATGCGACCGCAGATTGGGTTCCGGAGCTTCATTTTTCTGGTTTTTATAACCTGACCCTATTCCATTATATAGACACTATGGACCATTTCTTAAGTAAAAACCTAGTATTTTGAGAGTGAGAGAGTGCTCTGGAGTGGGTGAGGGTTCCTCAACAATTTGTTCTTCAATTCTTGCTCAAATCCTGGAAAACTCACTAGGTCTTCATCCTAGAGGTAAGATTCTACACCCTAGTTCTCAATTTTGAAATTCAACTAAAAATAGGTAATTAGTAAGGAAATTCTTGGGTGTGGAAGTTGTTCATTTTGCATGCATGTGTTATCAAGGGGTGTAGGAAGATTGTTGAGCTAAAAATGGTAGATAATAAGTTGTGGGATGATGGAATCCTTCATAGAAGGACCTTGAAACCTTAATGCACACCTAGTGTTTGATAAAATGCTCAAATGAGCTGGAACCATGATCATCCTCCTAATTTTTGGTTCAATTTGTTACATTTCTGAAATAGATCGAAGTTGCTAAGATTTTTGGAACATTTTAGGGTTTAAGGAAGCTCAAGTGAGGTATGTTGGCTAAACTCTTTCCTTAGAATTGAACCCCACAATGTCATTATAAGTCCCAAGTTACTCATTATGAATCGATTATTCCGAATAAACTTTGCGTCAAAAGACTTTTGTGTTCAATATGTATTCCAAATGCTCTTGTTAAGTTGTACTACTATTTGGTAATGTGTTCAAGGTATTGGTTGCTTAGTTAGATGCTATGACTTCAAGTTTCGTTTCAAATGATAGCTAATGTCAATTGTGTAAGAAATCTCAATACACTTAAGACTCTTGTTTGCTCATATGTATGCTTATTGTCTTGAACATAAATGCCTTGTTGTTGAAAATCATGATGATGGTTGAAACTGAAAACGTGAGCACGAAATATAAAATATGAAATACGGCCAACACGCCACACAAAAAGGGGATATTACAATTGTGACCACCAGTGCCAATGAAATAAAAAGATGTGAAAGAGGTATGAAATGGGATGATTGATAGAAAAGGATGATGTATCGGATGAGGCGGCCTAGACGATCGGGTCGTGATCGAACGCCATGCCGCACACATTGTGGTGATTATGTTGGAAATTGGAATTGAAATTGTGATTGTGGTTGATGTCTTGTATGAGACGGCCTAGCCGATCGGGTCGTGATTAGACGCCATGCCGCACATATGGTGGTGACTGTGTTGGAAACTGTAATCGAAACTGTAAACGGTGGCATATTGGTACTAAAGATCTCCCAACTTAAAATATGGAAATCACTTGAAAACTTGTCTTGTTCCTAACTTGATGTTTTGGGTATTGTTTGAGACTCCCATTGATTTTATGATTGTTCATTCTTGTCTTATCATTCGTTCTATTGAGAGGGTGCTTAGTCATTCATACTAGTACTATTCCACATGTACTAACGTTCCTTTTGCCGGTGGCGCTGTATCTTTAATGGATACAGGTGGTTCCACAGTAGGCGGCTTTGATAGTTGATAGCAGTACACCCTCTTCCTAGCTGACTTGGTGAACCCACCTCATTCGGGGTCTTGTATCTTTTGTCCTTATGTATTATGTTTTGAGGTATAGTCGGGGTCTTGTTGCCGGCACTATCATCGTACTCTTTTGTATCTATTAGAGACTCCGTAGACATTGTGTGGGTGGTATGTCGGTGTTGGGAAAGTCAAACTAGTAATTTTGGTATCACACGTTCCACATCAAACTATGAAAGTTTATGTATTCTGAAACTTATAGATGATGAAACTACTGATAATGACTTGGTGTTGTTGTTCACATGAATCTACTCACTGTCTAATTAATGAAATAGATTTTCTCTTTATTCATGAGTGAGTTCGGGTAGGAGGTATTGTACAGGCTTGCTCAGCCGGGTTATCTTGGTTGAGCTCCGGTCGTGCTCCCCGAGGTCGGGGCATGATAGTTACGCACTTTGCTGACCTTTGTCCCCATTTTGATATGCGCCACATTGGCATAGAATTCACGGACAAGGTACTCTTTAGCATCCACGACACTCTAGATGAACCACATCCACCCCTTGCGTTCCTTGAACTGTCTCAACAATGCTGGGTTGTACCTCTCCACATCTTTCAACTAAAACGGTCTCTCAGAGTAAGCGACCTCACTGGCCACCATGTACGAAAGCTGGTGAAGGCGGCCAAGCTGAAAAAATGGTCCTCCTAGACTTCTTTCTTCTTCGACCTTTCAAGGCCGGCAGCTGTAGCATCCCCCCCATCATCGGGGATATCCTAAACCGGTATCTTCTGCCTCAGGAACAGGTGTAGTTGATGGATCAAAAGCCTGACTAGCACTTTTCAATCCCTCAAAAGCGCTATGAGATGAGGACGACTCGTCCCTGAGTTGGTATCTCCCTTGCGGCCTTGACTGTATGGCCTGCTGCTCTTGAATAGAGGTTGCGTTTCCCACTGATGCTTCCCTAGACGGGACATAAGAGCTCATCTCGGAGAGATCTGCACCTCTCCCTCTGCCGGTTGTAACTTTCTTTGTTATTTTCTTTTGTTGGCCGAGGGGTAAGGCACGCTTGCCTCGACCCCTAGAAAGTTCACCCCTCCCTTTAGAAGTGTCAAATCTACCTTTAGATCGAACCATTATCTGTATCAAGCAAAGGCGATTGCTAGTTGTAATTCAATGTTCAGTCGTACAAGGAGATATGCAAGTATACACCAATAAACATAGTGAGATTCACAATTTAAACATGCTTGCAGGATAAGGATCTGCGGTCTGCACAATTTTCTTGCGGCCGCAGATGAGGCCTTGCGGACCGCACAATTTAGTTTTGCTGCCGCAAAAAGTGAAGTGCGGTCCGCACAATTTCATTTGCAGTCACAACTCAGAAACTCAAAATATCCCAACTCTCTGATGATAGAGAATTGGCTGATGTGCAGCCGCAATATGATTTTACCGGTCCGCACAATTAGACCTGCGGCCGCACAATTGAGTCACAAAGTGTAGACTCTCTGATGACAGTAAAAGGGCTGGTCTATGGCCACAATGGGAATTCTGCGGTCCGCACATTTTACCTTGCGGCCGCAGACCCATCCTTCACTAATAAAGCACTAGAATCCATTTCTGCGGACCGCACAATTATACTTGCGGTCGCAGAATTCTCGAACAGTTCAGTTGGGTCATTCTAGGTTTTGCTATTTTTGTGCACAATTCGACGTGGTAACATCATAGAGGCAAGAAAACGTGTTGACCCAGTCCCAATAAGCATGTATTAGTTAACCCACTATAGATTTACCCCCACATGGATGTACAATTGAGTTCTACTAACAAATGGCCAAAAATAATTAGACTAAAAATGAAAAATTCTAACAAGGAATTTAAGCATACCAGATGTGAATGAGTGATCCAAATTGTTGGGCGTGTGGACAGATGAAATCACCAAGAAATTTAACAGGGGACTATATTTTTATGCTCAGAGAGTGAAAAAGCTTAAGAAATGCCCTAGTTCCTCTATTTATACCCTTTGGTCGGCTAAGGGGGAAGAAGGTCAAGTGCGGCCGCACAATTTCAAGTGCGGTCCGCACTCTGTTACCTGAGTCTTCGGTTTTGATTCTTCATATGCGGTCCGCAAAATTTTGTATGCGGCCGCAGATTTCATATTGCGGCCACAGATTTCCTCTTACGATTGCACATCGACCTTTTTTCTGACAGACTAAACTTCAGAGAGTTTGCATTTTCACCCCTTCATTTGTGTGGTCCGCAAGATAATTTTGCGGCCGTAGTGCAATTTTGTTGTAGCAACTACCAATGTGCGGTATACAAGATTCAACTGCAGTCCGTAATTCTTGCAACACTTAGCCAGATTTTTTTCCACAATTCCTGTAAGTCACACTCAGCCATGTAGCACAATTCAAATCAAGTTAGCACAAAAATAATACCTAACTACAGAAGAAGAAAAGAAACATGGGTTGCCTCCCAATAAGCGCCTGATTTAATGTCGCGGCACGATGGAGAATACCATCAATTGAAATGAATGACTACCACAACGTGACTATCTCCAACTTTTCCCAATTAGTATTTCACCCGATGACCATTGACTCGGAATACTTCATTATTTTTTTTCTTCAAGTCCAATGCACCAAAAGGTATCACACCCACAATTTCAAAAGGACCGCTCCATTTAGACTTTAGCTTCCTGGGAAACATCCTCAACCTTGAGTTGAACAACAATACGAGATCGCCAACCTTGAACTCTTTGTTCCAAATGTATTTTTCATGAAGATATTTCATCTTTTCTTTGTACAGGGACGAACTTGCATAAGTATGGTACCGAAACTCATCCAATTCATTCAAATATGCAACCCTCAAGTTAGCGGCTACCTCCCAATCAAGATTCAACTTCTTTAGAGCCCACATGGCCTTGTGCTCTAGTTCCACAAGAAGATGACAAGCTTTTCCGAACACCAACCGGTATGGCGACATATTGATAGGTGTTTTGTAAGCTGTCTAATAAGCCCATAGTGCATCATCAAGCTTCTTGTACCAATCCGTCCTATTAGCATTCACTGTTTTGGACAAAATAGTCTTTATATCCCAGTTGGAGACTTCCACTTAGCCGCTAGCTTGTGGATGATAGGGAGTTGTGACTTTATGAGTAACACCATACTTGCCAAATAAAGTGTCAAAAGCCTTGTTGTAAAAATGTGACCCCTCATTGCTTATAATAGCTCGCGGAGTACCAAACCTTGTGAAAATATTCTTTTTCAAGAACGTCACCACACTTATCGCCTCATTGTTGGGTAGAGCAACGGCCTAAACCCATTTAGAAACATAATAAACCGCGACCAAGATGTAGGTGTTTCTACAACAACTCACAAAAGGACCATGAAGTCAATACCCACAGATCAAAAATATCAATCTCCAAATGAGACAAATGGTCCGCCACTTGGTTTTCACTCCCTTTTCTATCTTGGATGTCAATATCAAACTCTTGCAACAAAAAGCACCCATATCATCAAGAGAGCTTTGGAATCCTTCTTGCTCATAAGATACCGAAGCACCGCATGATCCGTGTTGACAATGATTTTTGCACCGATCAAGTACGGGGGGAACTTCTCAATTGCAAACACAATAGAAATGAGATCTTTCTCCCTAATGGTGTAGTTGACTTAGGCAATATTCATGGCCTTACTAGAATAGTAGAACGGGTGTAAATTCTTATTGATGGGTTGCCCCAAAATAGCCCCAACTGCTACATCACTTGCATCACACATGAGTTTAAAAGGGACACTCCAATTTAGAGTTGTGATGATGAGAATAGTTGTCAACATGAACTTCAACAATTCAAAAGCTCTCATGTAGTCATCATCGAAGTTGAACTGAGCATCCTTCTCAAGAAGATTGCACAACGGGTTCACCACCTTAGAGAAATCTTTGATGAAACACCGGTAAAACCCCGTGTGGCCTAAGAAACTCTGCACACCCTTCACCGAAGTTAGAGGTGGAAGTTTAGAAATCACCTTAATATTTGCCTTGTCAACTTCAATTTCATTCTTTGAGATTTTGTGGGCAAGGACAATGCCTTCCTCGACCATGAAATGGCATTTCTCCCAATTAAGCACTAAATTTGTTTCTTCACATGTAGCCAACATTTTATCCAGATTTGCAAGACAATCATCAAAAGAATCTCCAACCACCGAGAAGTTATCCATGAAAACTTCAAGGTAGTCCTACACCATGTCCGTGATGATAGCCATCATACACCTTTGAAAAGTCATCGGTGCATTGCACAAACCAAATGGCATTCACTTGAAGGCGAAAATACCATAGAAACAGGTAAAGGTTGTTTTCTCTTGATCCTCCGGAGCAATAAGAATTTGGTTGTAGCCCAAATACCCATCAAGAAAGCAATAGAAAGCACGGCTGGCCAATCTATCAATCATTTGATCTAAGAAAGGAAGTGGAAAATGATCTTTTCTTATGACTTTGTTGAGCTTGCGATAGTCCATACACACCATCCATCCTGTCACCATTCTTGTAGGAATCAACTCATTCTTGTCATTGGTGACCACCGTCATGCCCCCTTCTTCTGGACACATTGAACCAAAGAAGTCCACGAACTATCGGAGATGGGGTAGACAACCCCGACACCCAACTACTTGATAATCTCCTTTTTGACAACTTCTTGCATAGCCTCACTGAGTCTCCTTTGATGTTCAATAGATAGTTTGGTGCCTTCCTTCAAGTTGATCTTATGCATACAAAATGCAGGGCTTATTCCCCGAATATCCGCCAATGTCCACCCACTAGCCTTCTTCCTCTTTTGTAGCACCGCCAATGTAGAATCTACATGCACGTTAGTCAAACAAGAGGAAAGAATAACTGGTAAAGTAGAACAAGGGCTAAGAAATTCATACCGAAGATGTGGAGGCAATGGCTTCAACTCCAAGGTAGCAGGATCTTCAATGGAAGGTTTTGTAGGATGAGTTGTCCTATTTTCAAGATCCAAAGATAATTTTTGGAGTGCATAATTGTATGACCCCATTCCTTGCAAAGAGTTCACACATTCCATGAAGCCATCCATCTCGTCATCATCAAAGTTGAGCAAGATAGCCTCCAACAAATCACCAACATTGATCATAGCACTTGTGTCATCAACAATAACTTCGGTCACCAAGTCCACAAAAGAGCATACCTCATTGCTATTTGGTTGCCGCATGGACTTACACACATGGAAAACCACGTGTTCATCACCTACTTAGAAGGTGAGTTCTCCGGCTTCAACATCACAAAGAGCCTTCCCCGTAGCAAGGAAAGGTCTTCCAAGAATAATCGGCACCTCATAATCAACTTCACAATCTAGAATGACAAAATTCGCCGGAAGATCTTCAATCACTCCCAAAGGTCTCTTCATAGTACAATTGGCCATTTGCAATCTCATAGAGGTGGGTCTTGGTTGCCCAATTCCCAAGGTCTTGAAAATCAAATAGGGCATCAAATCGATACTTGCCCCAAGATCACAAAGAACTTTAGCAAACTTGGCACTTCCAATTATACAAGGAATCGTGAAAGCATCGGGATCCTCTGAATTAGGAGCCATTGAATGCACAATTGCACTCACTTGATGAGTGACTTTGATAGTTTCAAAATTCATTGACCGCTTCTTTTTCACGAGATCCATCATAAACTTTGCATAACCGGGCATTTGTTCCAAAACTTCAACTAATGGCCCGTTGAATGAGAGACTCTTCATCATTTGAATGAACTTCTTGAATTGATTCTCACCATTTTGCTTGGCCAATCTTTGAGGGTATGGAGGTGGAGGCTTAGGCAATGGTGCCTTAGCCTTTTGCACTACCGGCTCCGGTATGTCAATAATGTGATCCCTAGACGGGTTAACCTCCGCTTGAGTCTCTTCCACACTATCATCAATATCAATCCAAACTTAATCATTTGATTGCACCACATTGTTTGGGACCTATTCTTCTTGCACCACTTGCTCATCATTCTCAAGTTGCTTTTGACTTGAGATGGGTGCATTCCCACCTCTTCCACTTCTTGTAGTAATGGTCATGGCATGCCCCGTATTGTTTCCTCCCTTTAGTTTTACTACCGTGTCACTTGGTAGTGCCCCCTTAAGACGAGAATTTAGAGCTTGAGAGATTTGCCCTATTTGAACTTCTAAGTTACGGATCGATGTGTTGTGTGAGGCAAGTTGGGCATCTGAATCGGCATTCTTTTCCATCATTTACTTGAACATGTTCTCGATATGCCCCGTCATATTGTTTGAATAACTTGGACCATGGGAAGGATGAGGAGGCGGGTTTCTCGGTTGTTGATACATCGGGGCCTTTGAAAACCCGACCCCCGATTTCCTTGATTATTGTTCCATCCGCCTTGATTGTTCCCCAATTTTCTTGATTATTTCCACTCCAATTTCCTTGATTGTTGTTGTTATGCCAATTCCCTTGATTGTTGTCATCACTCCAATTTCCTTGGTTGTTAGAATTCCAATTACCTTGATTGTTTTGAGGTCGCCATTGTTGTTGGTTTGGGCATTGGAAGATTTTTTGTTGCCCTTGAAAGTTGTTCACATATTGCACCTCCTCTTCTTGTTCATTGTAAGAATCATCTTGATCAAAACCACTATCCTCTTGCACATAATTCTCCACTCGATGTTGCACTTGTGGACCCTTGGTCTTTCTTTTGTTTACCATCATGTTCACTCCCTCCATGGAATTGACTTGCTTAGGATTTTGCACTTGTTAAAGTTGAGCCCTTGCTAATTGATTCATGGTGATAGTCAATTTGGCAATGGCTTGCCCATGGTCATGAAACTCTTTGTAAAGGTGGATCACATTCGGATCACCTTGTGGAACATTAGCCCGGGATTGCCACTCCGATGATGTTTTTGCCATTTCATCTAAAATCTCACGCGCCTCCGCATAAGGCGTAGTCATGAAGTTCCCACCGCAAGTTGATTCACTACATATTGGTTGGTTATGTTAATCCAACTATAGAAAGTTTGTTGAATCATATTCTCTGTCATATCGTTGTTGGGACATTCCTTCACCATTGTTCTATAAAGTTCCCATATCTTGTGTAGTGGTTCATTTGGCTCTTACTTAAATGCCAAAATCTCATCCCGAAGTGTCGCCATGTGCCTCGGAGAGAAGAACTTAGAAATAAATATTTCCGCCGACTCATCCCAAGTGTGAATGGAATGGTTCGGCAAACATTCCAACAAATCTAAAGCTTTCCCTCGTAGAGAGAAGGTAAAAAGTTTTAGCCTCAATGCATCCTCGGAGACATTTGTTTGTTTTCTCCCACAACAAGTGTCCACAAACTCCTTCAAATGTTTGTATGCATTTTGACGTGGAGCACAGGTGAAGAAACTTCGTTGCTCTAGCAAAGTGAGCATCACATTGGTGATTTGAAAGTTGTCTGCCCTAATACGGGGAGGGACTATTGCACTAGCATATCCTTCATTGGGTAACACCCGGTGTGGAGCCGCTCGTGGTGGAGTGGGGGTGGAGCGGGGACATTGTCATGAGGCACTCGGCCTCTTCTATTGGCTTGAGGTTCAAGAGGAACCTCATCAACTTGCTCTTCCTCGACGTCCACAACCTCCAAAGGCAAATTTCTGAGCTCATTATTCGCCATGGCTGTACCTACGATTTCACAAACAAGTTATAACACGAAATGAAAAGATGATATTCCAAAAACTCACCCAAATATATAGCTAACACTATTTGTAACTCCCGGCAACGACGCCAAAAATTGATCACGTCCAAAACACACCTCAATAGAGATATGAAACGGTCGTATGCAATAATAAATACCCAACTAGGGGTCGGGGTCGAATCCACTGGGAGCTAGGATGGGAGTTAGGGGTATATATTTCAAATGAGCAATTGGATTATCTAGATTGTACTTCCACAACAAGGATTTGTTTTCTATTTCTACTATTAATCTTATGATTGCAAGATAAAGAAAGTAGACTAGAGATAATTGTTTTTTAAGGTTTTTCCAAATAGGTAAAAGGCCTAGGGTTGTGACCATAACCTTGGTATTTGGCTAATAGGATAAAGACGTTAATGTTTGTTTTGTTGATTGGGATGTATTATAGCTCTCAACTCTACATTACCCACTCAATACCTCTTGGTTAGAAAATGGTTTTGCCCAATTTGTCTTTCTCAAGACCAAATGGGTATCACCCAAAACAATTTATAAGAGCTCAAGTCGGGTTATTACTATCTCTAGGTTGAACCCTTTAATTAGGGTGATCAGTCTCTCAATTTACCCAATTCCTTGTTAGCTAAATTATCCTAGATCGGGTCCCTCTTTCTCAAGTAGAGACTAAGTCAAATAGGCATGAATTAATGTTTTCAACCATTAACTTTACAATTAAAGCATGAACTGAGCTAAATAATTAATACCCAATCATAAACAAGTACTACATTAGATACCCATAAGGTTTACACACTAGGGTTGGGCCACTACCCTAGTAAAAGTCTAGCTACTCATAATGGGATTTGAAGAAAATAAGGAAGAAAAGCTAATTAAACTCATAATGGAAGCTTAAAATGATTAAATCTAATGTAAATACACCAAAGTAATATGAAACTTCCTAAAGTAGTAAAGAAAAACGGCTACAACAACTTCAGATGTTCAAACTTGACCAAATTTTCTGAAACTCTTCTATTTATACAAGGTTAGAAATCTCGGTCAAAAATGCCCCTCAGGAAGTTCTGTAGCCGCACAATTCCATGTGCGGTCCGCAGAGTTCTTCATCTGGCAGGAAGTGGAGTTTTGCGGCCGCACATTTCTGAACTGCGGCTGCAAGGCAATCTATTGCGGCCACACATTTCTGGACCAACTCTTCTGCGGCCGCACAATTCTTGTGCGGGCGCAATTCATAGAGGCTCCTGGACTTGGTCTTTTTGCATACTCTCTGATCTTCGACTCTTAGACCAGTTTACGGCCACACAATTCATGTGCAGTCCTGTCATGCCCCGACCTCGGGAAGTGTGACCGGCGCTCAACAGAGTTACCCCGGTCAAGCAAGCCTGCACAGTTCCATCTACCCAACTCACCCATGAACAAAGAGAAGAATACATTTCATTAATTAGACATTAATAGGTCATGTGAATAACACTAGTTCATTTTCATTAGTTACGTCATTAACAAGTCTCCAAAAAAGTACATTGTACAATCATAATTAAAGTAGAACAGATGATACGATTACAACATTTATAGTTTAACCTTCCCCAAAACATATACAACCCACATCATGTCTACGAAGCCTCTAATAGGAACAAAAGAGTGTTATGACAGTACCGGCAACAAGGCCCCGTCTATACCTCAAAACACCACGTACAAAGGATAAGAGATACAGGACCCCGAAATGAAGTGGGGCTCACCAAATCAGCTAAGGACACGGTGTGCTGCTATCATTGATCAATACCACCTGCTATGGAACCACCTGCATCCGTTAAAAATGCAGTGCCCCCAGCAAAAGGGACGTTAGTACATATGAAATAGTATTAGTATGTAAAACTAAATACACTCTCAATAGAAAGAGTAACAGTAAACGGAGAATAAAATATGAAATCAATAAGAGACTCAAACAGTATCAAGGTGCCAAGTTAGGGGAAAGTTAAATTTCAAGTAAGTTTCAGTAATTTAATTTGGGAGATCTTTAGCACTGATACACCACCGTATTTTAGCACGGAGTCCGATCTCAGCCCGACCGGCTAAGCCGTCTCACCTCAAGACATACACTCACAATACCACCATGTGTGCTGCATGGCATCCGATCTCAGCCTGACCAGCTAATCCGTCTCACCACAATGTCGTGTGGGTCGACATCACATCACATCTCGCTAGCAATAATCTCGTCCCATTTAAGGGGAAACATCTCAACACACCAATATCATCGCATATAAAGGGAAACAATCTCATCACATTAACGTGGGGATTTACCCCTAAATCAGTCCTACACCAGCACGTGTAGTTTCAGGGTTAGGTTGTTCCGACCTACCCTTCCTCGGTGGCTAAACAATACTCCCAAGGCATTTGTTATAAAAAGGATTTACCACTCATTTTATATTCTTTTACATGTCATTCATTTTATTGGCATTATTGGCCATAACGCAATGACATTCTTGGCACGTTGGCCGCACATCATATTTCATGTTCTCTTCTTTCACTTTCAAATATCATCATGGATAATCAACAACAAGGTCTTTCTAATTAAGACTTTAAACACATATTTGAGCAATTTAAGGTCTTAGGCACATGTAATTTCTCACACGATTGATATGATAGACTTCATTATAATCATGCTTTTAAATCATAATGTAATACCACACAACCCATACTTAAACCACATTCTCAACAGTGGCTCAACATAACAAGAATCTTTGGAATACATATCGAACGCATATTTATTTTGACACAAGGCTTATTTGAAATAATCAATTTATAATAAGCATCACGGGACTTACAAGGATATTGTGGGGTTCAATTCTAAGAGAAGAGTTTAGCCAACATACCTTGCCTCGAGCTTTTTAAATTACTATAATGTTCCGAAAAGCTTAGCCACTTCGATCTATTTAGAGATATAGCAAAATTGAACACAAATTTAGAAGGAGTTCATAGTTCCATCTCACTTGAGTATCTTATCAAATACTAGGTTGCATTAAGGTTTCAAGATCTTTCTATGGTGGATTATTTCATCCCACTACCCAAAGTTTAACCAAATGAGCTCAACAATCTTCCCACTACCCTTGATGGTACATGCATGTAAAATAAACAACTCCCACACCCAAGAATTTGCTTGGCTTATTACTTATTTTCAGTTAAAATCATGAAATTGAGGGCTATGGAGTAGAACCTTACCCCTCTCACTCTATGGCACTCCCTCTCTCTAGGAGTAGAACCTTACTTATTTTAACCTTCTAAAATGATCCCTAAGGCTGTTTTATAAGAATGGGGTCGGGTTCAAAAATTAGAAAAAATGAAGCCCCGATGTTGATTTGCGGTCGCATATGTGACCGCATAACGCTTCTGTGGTCCGCAAAATGGGTCGCATAATGGCTCTCCGGAATTGGGCACCCCTGCCTCACTCTGCGACCAGTCTGTGGTCTACAGACCTATTCTGCTGTCGTATAATGTTCTATAGAACTTTCCTCCGGGATTGTTTTTTTGCTGGATCTGCAAGGGGTTATGTGGCCCACAAAATGATTTTGCGACCGCATAATAGACTGCATAATGGTCCAAAACTTTCATCCAAATTTCTGCCTCGGTCTGCGGCAGATATGCGGTCCGCAGATCAGTTCGACCGCAGAAATGCCTTGTATTTCCAAAATTTTCTTCAACTCCCCTAACGCATTGTTCAATCCAAAAAGTCTGAATCCCTACAATCGTCAACCCATAAGCCTACTTCAGCACCATGAAACCCCGAGTTTTAGGTAAAATTTTATGGGGCCTTACATCCTCCCCCGCTTAAGATCATTCGTCCTCGAAGAGGGCCAAAATCTGCCATTAGAAACCAAAGTAACTCAGCTGCTATAACACACCAACAGTTCTAACTTTTGCCTAACTCCCCAAATTTCCAAAATTTTCGGTAGAGTTTCCCCTGTAACTGGGCCTATCCACCTGTCAGAGAGTCCCAGAAACCAACCCTAACAACATATACATGAACCAGTGACGTAACATAACATACAAACAACGGCAACCGTGGCCTCACGAGCAGTATATCACCAAAAGGGAACACCCTTACATCAACTGTACAAATGATACATAATTCATAGAAGGTAAACTCTTAACACTTTCATAGAACACAACTTTATAAATACATGACTATTCAAACAAATGAGGGTAGTTCTTCTTCAATTCTTCCTCGGCCTCCCAGGTGGCCTCTTCGACTTGTTGGTTTCGCCATAACACTTTCATGGAGGCAATCTCTTTATTCCTCAACTTTCAAACCTGCCTATCAAGAATGGCAATTGGAATTTCTTCATAAGTCAATTATTCATTAACCTCGATAGTCTCAACCGGAACAATAAGCGACGGATCTCCAACCACCTTCTTCAACATGGATACGTGGAACACCGGGTGCACTAAAGACATCTCTGGAGGTAGTTCTAGCTTGTAAGCCACCTGACCGATCCTCTGAATAATTCTGTACGGCCCGACATATCTTAGACTCAATTTCCCCTTCTTACCAAACCGCATTACCCCCTTCATGGGGGAAACCTTCAAGAATACCCAATCATCCTCTTGGAACTCCAAATCCCTACGACGTATATCCGAATAGGACTTCTGATGACTATGGGCAGTTCTCAACCGTTCTGTAATAATATTAACCTTCTCTATAGCCTGATACACGAGGTCTGGCCCTATCAACTACGCTTCCCTAATCTCGAACCACCCAATGGGAGATCTATATCTCCTACCATATAAAGCCTCGAATGGTGCCATCTGAATGCTAGAATGATAACTATTGTTGTAGGAAAACTCGATGAGCGGCAAATGATCATCCCAGCTACCATAGAAGTCGAGAACACAAGCGCACAACATATCCTCGAGCATGTGAATAGTCCGCTCTGCTTGCTCGTCGGTCTGTGGATGGAAAGTTGTACTAAGATTACTTGAGTACCCAACCCTTGCTAAAATTTCTTCCAAAATTTAGCTGTGAACTGTACCCCCCGATCAAAAATGATGGAAACTGGAGTGCCATGCAGCCTGACGATTTCCTTAATATACAACTGAGCATATTGCTCCGCTGTGTCGGTAGCCTTAACAGGTAATAAGTGAGCTGATTTCATGAGTCGGTCCACAATCACCCAAATCGAGTCGAACTTGCAAAGAGTGCGAGGTTGTCCTACCACAAAGTTCATATTGATCAACTCCCATTTCTACATCGGAATTTCTATGTTCTATGCCAACCCATCGGGCCTTTGGTGTTCGGCCTTCACTTGCTGACAATTTGGACATCTTGCCACAAAGTCCGCTACATTCCTCTTCATATCATTCCACCAATAGACTTCCTTAATATCGTGTTACATCCTTGTAGAGCCCGGGTGCATGGAATACCTAGAAGTGTGAGCATCGGTCATGATTCTTTCCTGGAGAACATCCACATTTGGAACACATAATCGCCCTTGGTTCCTTAGTGTGCCATCATCCATGCCAAGAGAAAAGGCTATGGTCTTATGTTTATGAATCCCCTCATTCAATTGTATCAACAATCGATCGTTGTATTTCTTCTCCTTGACTTCCACCACAAGTGACGATTCAGCCTTATTTTGCACAATTACCCCTCCTTTACCAGAGTCCGCAAGACGAACTCCCAAACTAGCCACCCGATGAACCTCTTTGGCCAACGGCCTTTGATATGCCTCCAAATGAGCCAAAGTACCTATAGATTTCCGGCTAAGAGCATCCACCACAACATTAGCCTTCCCCAGATGATATAGGATATCGATGTCGTAATCCTTGAGTAACTCAAGCCATCTTCTCTGCCTCAGATTCAATTTCTTCTGTTTGAAAATATATTGAAGGCTCTTATGGTCCGTGAATATATCCACATGGACCCATACAAATATTGACGCCAAATCTTTAACGCAAAGACCACCGATGCAAGCTCTAAGTCATGTGTTGGATAGTTCTTTTCATGATTCTTGAGTTGCCTAGAAGCATAAGCTATCACCTTGCCATGTTGCATTAATACACACCCAATTCCGATTCTTGAAGCATAACAATATATCACAAACCCATCCATACCCTCTGGTAGGGTCAACACTGGTGCCGTAGTTAATCTTTATTTCAACTCCTGGAAGCTTATTTCACAAGCATCTGACCATTGGAACTTAACCGCCTTCTGCGTCAATTTAGTCAACGGAGAGGCAAGAGTAGAGAACCCCCACAAACTTCCTGTAATACCCCGCTAGGCCTAAGAAACTATGAATCTCTGTTGGGGTAGTAGATCTAGGGCAATTCTTCACAGTTGCAATCTTCTGAGGATCCACCTCTATTCCTTCTCTGGAGCCAACATAACCCAAGAACGTGAAAGATTCAAGCCAAAATTCACATTTCAAAAACTTCACATACAACTTGTGCTGGTATAGGGTCTGTAGAACTGCCCTGAGATGACCGGCATGGCCCTCTCAACTTCGCGAATATACAAGGATATTGTCAATAAACACTATCATAAATGAATCAAGAAAAGGCTTGAAAACCCGGTTCATAAGATCCATGAAAGTTACGGGAGCATTTGTTAGCCCAAAAGACATTTCCAGGAACTCAAAGTGCTCATACCGGGTCCTGAAAGCTGTTTTCGGAATATCCTGCTCCCTGATCTTCAATTGGTGATACCCGGATCTTAAATCGATCTTAAAGAAGTACTTAGCACCCTGCAATTGATCAAACAAATCATCTATCTTTGGCAGTGGGTAGTTATTTTTTATTGTAAACTTGTTAATCTACCGGTAGTCAATACACATTCTTAGCGACCTATCCTTCTTTCTTACAAATAGAACCAGTGCGCCCCAAGGCGACACACTCGGCCGGATGAAACCCTTCTCTAACAAATCCTTCAATTGTTCCTTTAGCTCCTTCAATTCTACCGGTGTAGGGTGGAATAGATATAGGCTGCGTGTATGGCATCACATCAATCCCAAAATCAATCTTCCTGTCTTTCGGGATCCCAGCCAGAAAGACCTCCGAAAATTCATTCACAATGGGCACAGACTTAAGTGTAGGTGCCTCAGCATCGGTATCCGTAACCCGGACCAAATGGTAGATACACCATTTGTTAATCATCTTCGTGGCCTTAAGGTAAGAAATAAACCTACCATTCGGTACCACATCATCCCTCTTCCATTCAATCACTGACTCATTTGAAAATTCAGACCTAACGGTTCTGGTTCGACAGTCAAGCTTGGCAAAACATGAATAAAGCCAATCCATCCATATTATTACATCAAAACAACCATCCCTAATTCAATGAGATCGGCCATGGTGTCCCAACCATGTACCATAACAACACAATCCCTATAAACCCACTTGGATACAATGGACTCACCAACCGGAGTTGATACAGAGAACGGCTCATGGAGCTGTTCCGGTTTTATCCCAAATTCCATAGCAACATAGGGAGTGACATAGGACAAAGTGGAACCGGGATCAATAAGAGCATACACATCATGAGATTGGACAGTTAATATACATGTGACAATATCTGGAGAAGCCTATGAACTCTGGCGACCCCTCATAGCATATAAACGGTTGGGTCGTCCCGAACTCTATGCGCCACCCCTAGCTGCACCACGCCCTGCGGGTGCTGGGGTGCATCGACTTGGAGGAGGTGCTGCGAATGTAGTAGCTACAGAACTGGTTGGCTGTGTTGTACCCCTGCTCATGCTCTGGTGAGACGAACAACAATCCTTCTGAATGTAACCTCTCATTCTACACCCGTAGCATATGGGCTGGTCCATGTAGCAGGCCCTAAAGTGCATCTTCCCGCACCAAGGGCATGGGGGCCTCCGCTGCTTCTGAAATCTCCCACCAGACCGACCCTGCTGGTAGGATCCCCTGTTGCCCTAGCTAGGACTAAAACGGCTCCCCTGCTGCTGACTGGGCCCCGATGGTAGAGCACTGACTGAAGACTGAGCAAAAGACTGGGATGGCCCCGATGACCCTCCCCTAAATGCTGACCTACCACCACCGCCACCACCAGAAGAACCACCAAAGTTGCCCGCAGACCGGGCATTGCTGCTGCTCTCAAACTCCATTTTATTCTTCAGTTTGCGGGTCTCTATGGCTTGAGAAAATGCCACCATATTAGCATAGTTCATATCAGAATTCAAGGCAGTTGTAGCGGCCTCATTAATAACCAAGGGGATAAGACCCTGCACAAACCGACGCACTCTAGCCTCCATAGTGGGCAACATGTAGATGGCATATTTGGACAGGCATGCGAATCTCATATGATACTCCCACACACTCATGCTACCTTGTTTCAGGCTCTCAAACTCGGCGGCACAGGCTGCCTTGGTCTCGGCAGGCAAGAAATGATCAATGAAAGCATCGGCAAACTCACTCCACCTCGCCGGAGGGCTCCCCTCCTCATAGGAGTCCTCTCACATCTCAAACCAAGAATAGGACACTCCTTTCAGGTGGTAGGAGGCCAAATCTGCTCCCTCCATCTCAGTAACACGCATAACTCGGAGAGTCTTGTGCATCTTGTCAAATAAATCCTGGGGGTCCTCCTCAGGATCAGTACCTGTGAACACTGGAGGGTCCAACTGGAGAAATCTGTTCACCCTAGAACTAGCGGAATCCCCTGGCTGACTAGAAGAAGTGGGTGCAACATTTGATCTCTGGGCCTGGGAAGCCACTATCTGAGCCAACATCTATATGGCTCCCCTAAGATCCCTATCAGATACACCGGGACCGGAAGTTGGGGCTGAAGGTGGAACTGGAATATCAGTTGGAAGGATCGTTTCACCCTCAGTAGGTGCAGGAACTAGTGCGGTCTGATTAGGTGTAGTGGAATCAGGCAGCGTAGTAGTCGGGGGAATGTTCTCACCCCTCGGATGCTCACCTGTATTATCAAGTAAAGGATCGATTGCCACTCCTGGGGTGGCATTGTCTCCTTGGCCAGTTCTTGCTTTCTTCCTAGGCGCCATATCATATACTGAATATTAGAGCAATGCACGAGTTAAAGGAGGAACAATCTTACAATCAACTTTATCGCACGATCTAGAATAGCAAAGAAGGGTATTATTCCTAAATGCCCAAGTAGCCTCCTAATTATAGATGTGGTCGACAACACACCGATAAGAAGGACTCTACTAGACACGGGTCCGATACATCCAAGGACACTTTAAAACCTTAGGCTCTGATACCAAGTTTGTCACGCAGCGACCTCGGGGAACGTGACTGACGCTCAACAGAGTTACTCCGGTCGAGCAAGCATGCATAGTGTCGTCTACCCAACTCACACATGAATAAAGAGAAGAATACATTTCATTAATTAGAAAGTAAGAGGTCATTTTAAAAACACCAGTTCATTTCCATTAGTTATGTCATTAACAAGTCTCCAAAACAGTACATTGTACAATCATAGTTAAAGTGGAACAGATGATACAATTACAGCATTTTTAGTTTAACCTTCCCAAAAACATATACAACCCACACTATGTCTATGGAGCCTCTAACAGAAACAAAAGAGTGTTATGACAGTGTCGGCAAAAAGGCCACGGGGGTACCTCAAAACGCTATGTACAAAGCATAAGAGATACAGGACCCCAAAATAAAGTGGGGCTCACCAAGTCAGCTGAGGAGAAGGTGTGCTGCTATCATTGATTAATACCACCTGCTATGGAACCACATGCATCCATTAAAGATGCGGCGCCCCCGGAAAAAGGGACGTTAGTACATATGGAATAGTACTAGTATGTAAAACTAAACACCCTCTCAACAGAACTAGTAACAGTAAACGGAAAATAAAACATGAAATCAATAAGAGACTCAAACAGTATCAAGGTGTCAAGTTAGGGAAAAGGTAAATTTCAAGTAAGTTTCAGTAATTTAAGTTGTGAAATCTTTAGCACCCATACACCACCGTGTTTTAGCTCGGAGTCCGATCTCAGCCCGACCGGCTAAGTCATCTCACCTCGAGACATACACTCACAATACCACCATATGCGCAGCAAGGCGTCCGATCTCAGCCCGACCGGCTAAGCCGTCTCACCACAATGCCGTATGGGTTGACATCACATCACATCTCGCTAGCAATAATCTCGTCCCATTTAAGGGGAAACATCTCAACACACTAATATCATCCCATATAAGGGAAAATAATCTCATCACATTAACATGGGGATTTACCCCTCAATCACTCCTACACCGACACGTGTAGTTTCGGGGTTAGGTTGTTCCCGCCTACCCTTCCTCGGTAGCTAAACGATACACCCAAGGCATTTGTTATAAAAGGGATTTACCACTCATTTCATATTCTTTTACATGTCATTCATTGTATTGGCACTATTGGCCATAACATAATATCATTCTTGGCATGTTGGCCGTACATCATATTTCATGTTCTCTTCTTTCACTTTCAAATATCATCATGGATAATCAACAACAAGGCCTTTCTAATTAAGACTTTAAACACATATTTAAGCAATTTAGGGTCTTAGGCACATGTGATTTATCACACAATTGACATGATAGCCTTCATTAGAATCATGCTTTTAAATCATAACGTAATAACACACGGCCCATACTTAAACCACTTTCTCAACTGTGGCTCAACATAACAAGAATCTTTGGAATACATATTGAACGCATATTTATTTTGACACAAGGCTTATTTGGAATAATCAATTTATAATAAGCATCACGGGACTTACAAGGATATTGTGGGGTTTAATTCTAAGAGAAGAGTTTAGCCAACATACCTTGCCTCGAGCTTTTTAAAATTACTATAATGTTCCAGAAATCTTAGCCACTTCGATCTATTTAGAGATATAGAAAAATTGAACACAAATTTGGAAGGAGTTCATAGTTCCAGCTCACTTGAGTATCTTATCAAACACTAGGTGTGCATTAAGGTTTCAAGATCCTTCTATGATAGATTCCTTCATCCCACTACCCAAAGTTTAACCAAATGAGCTCGACAATCTTCCCACTACCCTTGATGATACATGCATGTAAAATAAACAACTCTCACACCCAAGAATTTGCTTGGCTTATTACCTATTTTCAGTTAAAATCACGGAATTGAGGGCTATGGAGTAGAACCTTACCCCTAGGACAAAAGACCTAGTGAATTCTTCTTGTAAATTCTTCAACTTTGACCAAGAATTGATGAATGATGAGCTTAGGAACTTCCCCGCCCACTCTATGGCACTCCCTCTCTAGAAATATATATTTTTAACCTTCAAAAATGATCCCTAAGGCTGTTTTATAAGAATGGGGTCGGGTTCAAAAATTAGAAAAAATGAAGCCCCGATGCAGATCTGCGGTCGCATATGCGACCACATAACGCTTCTGCGGTCCACAAAATGGGCCGCATAATGGCCCTCCAGAATTGGGCACCCCTGCCTCACTTTGCGGCCGGTCTGCAGTCTGCAGACCTATTCTACGGTCGCATAATGCGCCACAGAACTTTTCTCCGGGATTTGTTTTATGCTGGATCTGCGAAGTGTTATGCGGCCCGCAAAATGATTATGCGATCGCATAATGGTCCAAAACTTTTGCCCAATTTTCTGCCTTGGTCTGCGATAGATATGCAATCCGCTGATAAGTTCTGCGATCGCAGAATGGACCGCAGAAACGCCATGTATTTCCAAAATATTGCTTCAATTCCCAACCACACTATTCAACCCAAAATGTCTGAATCCCTACAATCGTCAACACATAAGCCTACTTCGGCACCACGAAACTCCGGGTTTTAGGTAAAATTTTACGGGGCCTTACAGAAACTCACTTTGCGCAAAGTTCTCCTAAACGTTTCTTCTTGGTTTGCGGCCACAGATGGAATTCTGCGGTCCGCAATTTCTTCTGCGGACCGCACATTTGTGCTTCTGCACCCTTTATTGCCTTGTGCTTCAGAACACTCCTTTTTGAGTCGGATTTCATCTAAGGAGACCAAACTTCCAGCATTCCTGCTATTTTGCACAATTTCATTAGATTCGAGAACATAATTCATTACTTTTGGACTTAAACAGAAGCTAAAAAGCGCTAATAAGCAGTCAAAATCCCCACTTATCACGCATTAACAAAAATTTTCATCCGGTTTACTATGCTAGTAAGACCATGAATAGTGCCCAAGTCAACTATATTGTTACGGAGAAAGAGCTCCTTCCTATTGTGTTTGCAATTGAGAAGTTTCGCTCGTACTTGATGGGTGCAAAAGGCATTGTCCACAGGGATCATGCGGCACTTCGGTATCTTATGAGCAAGAAGAACTACAAAGCTCGCTTGATGAGATGGGTGCTTTTGTTGCAAGAGTATGATATTGATATCCAAGATAGAAAAGGGAGTGAAAACCAAGTGGCGAACAACTTGTCTCGTTTGGAGGAGGAGGGGAGGCCGCATGATGGCCTTGAAATCAATGACTCATTTCCCTGATGAGCAACTCTTGGCTATTTCAATGAAAGAAGTGATTGATATGTGGCTTGAAATCAACTCATCTTGAAATCAACTCTCCTTTGGAGATTGATATTTTTGATGTGTGGGGTATTGATTTCATGGGCCCTTTTTGTGAGTTCTTGTGGAAACACCTACATCTTGATCGCAGTTGATTATGTGTCCAAATGGGTTGAGGTCGTTGCTTTACCCAATAACGAGGCAAGAAGTGTGATGGTTTTCTTGAAGAAGAATATTTTACACGGTTTAGTAATCCACGTGCTATTATAAGCGATGGGGGTTCACATTTTAGCAAGTATGGTGTTACTCACAAAGTCATGACTCCTTATCACCCACAACAGTGAATGCTAATCGGAAGGATTGGTCCAAAAAGCATGACGATGCATTATGGGCTTATCATACAGCTTACAAAACACCTACCGGGATGTCTCCATACCGGTTGGTGTTCGGAAAAGCTTGTTATCATCCGGTGGAACTGGAGCACAAGGCCATGTGGGCTCTAAAGAAGTTGAATCTTGATTGGGATGTAGCCACCAACTTGAGGGTTGCACATTTGAATGAATTGGATGAGTTCCGGTACCATGCTTATACAAGTCTGTCCTTATACAAAGAAAAGATGAAATATCTTCATGAAAAATACATTTGGAACAAAGAGTTCAAGATGGGCGATCTTGTATTATTGTTTAACTCAAGGTTGAGGATGTTTCCCGGGAAGCTAAAGTCTAAATGGAGTGGTCCGTTTGAAATTATGGGTGTGACACCTTTTAGTGCATTAGACTTGAAGAACAAAAACAATGAAGTATTTTGAGTCAATGGTCATCGGGTGAAGCACTATTTGGGAAAGGTTGGAGATAGCCACATCGTGGTGGTCGTTCATTTCAATTAATGGTATTCTGCGTCATGCCGCGACGTTAAATCAGGCGCTTCTTGGGAGGCAACCCATGTTACTTTTCCTTTTTTCTTTTGTAGTTAGGTGTTATTTTTATGCTAACTTGATTTGAAGTGTGCTACAGGGCTGAGTGTGACTTACAGGAATTATGGACAGAAATCTGGCTAAGTGTTGCAAGAATTGCGGACTGCGGTTGAATTTGGCGGACCGCACATTTATGGTTGCTGCAGCAAAAGTGCAATGTGACCGCACAATTATCTTGTGGACTGCATAAATGAAAGGTTGAAAATGTCAACTCTCTGAAGTTTAGTGTGTCAGAGAAAAGGTCGATGTGCGACCGCAAAAGGAAATCTGCGGCCGCAATATGAAATATGCGACCGCACACAAAATTGTATGGACCGCAGATGAGTGGTTGAGGAAAGGTCACCAGGTAACAGGGTGCGGACCACATATGAAATTGTGCGGCCGCACTCGCTCCTCTCTCCTTTAGCCATCCAACTCGTATAAATAGATGAACAGGGGCATGTATTACGTTTTTCACTCTCTGGGCATAGAAATAGTGCCCTCTTGAAATTTCTTGGTGATTTCATCTGTCCACACACACAACATCCTTGATCAGTCCCTCATTACACTCATTCATCTGGTATGCTTCAATTTTTTGTTAATCTTTTTCTTTTAATTTGTAGATTTTTAGTTATTTTTAGGCCATTTGTCATTAGAATTCAATTGTGTATCCATGTGGGGATAAATCTGTAATGGTTTAAATAATACATCCTCTATGGGGACTGGGTTAACATATTTGCATACTTCTATGATGTTGTCATGCCAAATGGTACACGAAATTGAAAAACCTAGAATGAAACAAATGAAATGTTCGTAATTTTTGAATTCTGCAGCTGCACCTGAATTTGAGCGGTCTGCAGAAAATAATTTTAGGGCAGCATTAGTGAAGAAGGGATATACGGCCACAAGGTAAAATGTGCAGACAAAATAATTCCCATTGCGGCCGCAGAAACGCACTTTTACAGTCATCAGAGAGTCCCTATTTTGAGACTCCAATGTGCGGCCGCAAGTTTAATTATGCGGACCGCAGAAAACGTGTTGCGGCCGCACATCAGCCAATTCTCTATCATAACAGAGTTGGCATTTGTTGGGTCTCATAGGTACGGCCGCAAGCAGAATTGTGCGGATCGCACTCGACTTTTGCTGCTGCAAAACAAAATTGTGTGATCCGCAATTCATTATCTGCAGCCGCAAGCAAATTGTGCGGACCACAGGCCTGGTTTTCTGCAAGCATGCTTTGACTATGTACTCTCACTGTGTCTTCTGATTTATAGATTACTTGCATATCTCCCGTGTATGTCTAAACATTGAATTGCAACGAACAATCGCTTTTGCTTAATACATATAATGGTTCGATCTAGAGGATGCGGCGACACATCTAAAGGGAGAGGGGAACCTTCATAGTGTCAAGGCAAGAGTGTCTTACCCCTTGGCCAACAAAAGACTATTACAAATAAAGCTACAATCAGCAGAGGGAAAGGTGTAGATCTCTACGATACGAGATCATATGTCCTATCTAGGAAAGCATCAGAGGGCAACTCAGCCTCTGTTCACGAGCATCTGGTCGTACTGTCAAGGCCGCAAGGGAGATACCAACTCTGGGACGAGCCATCCTCATCTCATAGCACTTTCGAGGACTCGGAGAGTGATAGTCAAGCTTCTGAGCCATCGGCTACACCTGTCCCTGAGGAACAAGATACACTAGTTCAGGATATCCCCGATGATGGCTGAGGGGGAGATGCTACAGCTGCCGGCCTTGAAAGGTTTGGGAGGACCGATTTTTCATCTTGGCTGCCTTCACCAGCTTTCGTACATGGTGGCCAATGGGGTCGCTAACTCTCGAGCAACAGTTTCTATTGAAAGATTTTGAGAGGTACAACCTAGCGATGTTAAGACAGTTCTGGGAACGCAAGGGGTGGTTGTGGTTCACTCAAAGAGTAGCGGACGCCAAAGAGTACATGATCTGGGAATTCCATGCAAATATGGCTCACATAAAAAAAGGGACAATAGTGACTAAAGTACATAACTTAAAAGTGAGATTTGATCAACATACACTCAACGTGTACTTGGGCTTCGAAGATGTTGAGCCAAAAGAATAGTTGGAGAAGTATGCATTGGGAGACGCAGCCCGACCTTGGTTAGCGGAGATTCTAGCAGCACCAGGGCCACCACCTCCATGGATTGCTGTTGGGGTTCCTATCCACCGTAGCACTTTGAGTTTCAAAGCGAAGGGGTGGCAAACCTTCGTCTGCAGCAAACTGGACCCAAGCCAGAATGAGACTTACCTTTCGATTCCTCGGGCAGTTCTAGTTGTTCTATTATGGCCGGGTACGCGATCAATGTGGGTGTCATGATGTCGGCCAACATCTCAGTGATTGCTCGGCAAGATGACTCGTCCTACCCATATCCCAACACTATCACAGAATATCTCACGGATGCAAGGGTAGATCCGAGGGATTATGACACGAAAGTGTATCCGAAGAAGCCTTTTACTTGGTATTCATCGATGGATGCGAACAATCCAAAAAAGAAAGTTTCGCCTCCTACCACCACGGGTCAGTCTGATGAGCCAGCTATGGTAGCTGCCAAGGCAGTTGATCTCCCATCCACTTCGGTCGAACCTTCCTCCAGTGCCGCAGCTATGCCTTTGCCTTCCTCCACAGCCCCTACTACAGCTCTCTCCACAGCTCCCACCTCGGCTTTGAAGTTAGTGCCTATGCCTACTGCCCCACTTTCTACACTGCGAGTCTCCTAGATATTAGCGAGTCTCAACAACTAGATGCAAACAGCCACTGCAATGCTGTCTGACTTATCTAGTACTGTTGTAGCGCAGTCTTCTATTCAGGCACCTCAGTTTCCCCCGACAGTTGAACAGACGTTGAATAAGCTCCTAGAGAACTAGAACACTATTATGGCTACCTTGGTACAGCACGAGTCAGTGATCGAAGAGCTGGGAAAAGAAGTCAAGAAGATGAGAAAGTCCCAGGCCAGCAAAAAGTCAGTGGACAAGCTCCGGAGACATGTGACCATGCTTGCTACAGTCGCAGATCTCTCCTTTGACATGATGCTTGACCCAGACCATTATGTCCCAGATCCTACAGCACCATCTGCACCGGCAGCACCAACTGGCCAGTCTGAAGAGTCAGACCTTGCTGCAGACACTGCTGAGGCAGTGCGTCAAATGTTCGCCAACCCAGCCACACCCAGAGTTAAGGATGATGAGATTTAGTTGGCTGAGCCTAAGGGCGATGACACTACTTGGTACACAGCGATGTCCAAGGAGCCATAAGGAGTTCTCTTCACTTTTTCCCCTCTTTTACTCTTATTTTTGTTAAGCATCGGGAACAATGCTTATCTTTATTCGGGGGGTTGGAGTTTATTGATTATATTTGATACATTTTGAGACATATGGCCTGTAATAACTTGATATTATTCTCTCTTTCTTATTATGTATATATATTTTCTCTCTTTCTCTCATTATGTAAATTCATTCTATCTTCAGTGGTTTTCGCTTATTAGCTTCTTTATTTTTGTTTCTTTATTTGATTTAGTAGCTTCTTTGTTTGATTTAGTAGCTTCTTTTTATGTTTTAGTAGATAATAAGCCTTTGGTTTTCTTAATTCCACGGTTCTTTCCAAAGGTAGTTGTTGTGTGAACTAGGTGACTCGTCCCAACGATGGATGGCATGAAAACTTTCTTAAGGGAATGAGTCAGTTTTTTGTGTTTAGGTAACAATAGTAGTAGTAATGAATAAAAAGACCTAATTAAGTTATACTCGAAGACTCAACCATGCTTCAATTGGCACCAACACCCTTAACTACGTGCTTATGGTTAGAAACAAGGTTTGTGAAAGAAATAGCTCTAGTTAGTGACTTTGTGACTCTTGTGTTGATTTTGGCAATCATCCAGTGGTTTAATTGGACCATAGTGATCTTTAAACTTGAATGTGGTCGTTGTGGGCCTACGACTCTGTCCTCTTTTACAATCCGGTTGCACGAGGGGTGAGATGAATTGTTGCTAGTCCAAGTATCCGTGCGAAGGGTCTAGAACTTGCCCTGAATGTGTTTCAAGGCGAAATCCTAAGTTTTGCTTGGTTTGAGAAGTGAATGTAGGCTCTCCTTGGCCTGTTTAAGTTTTCTATTGCCAACCAATGTCATTATCCCTAGTCAACCCCTTTGAGCCTCTAGCCTTTCTTATTTGATAACCATGTTACAGGCCTTTACCTGTTTTTGTCGTGACCCTCTCTTGGCACCCTAGTTTTTCTTAGCACTCTTACAAGATAAATGGCTTAAAACGTAAGTTTGGGGGAGAGAAGAGGAATTTGAAAAAGGTATCAAGGCACAAAAAGAAAAAAGAAATGATCTCTATGAGAAGAAAAGGCAAGAAAAGAAAAGAACAAAAAGAAAGATGCAAAAAAATGAATAAGTGAAGGGTTGAAGGGATTTAAAAAGAGATAATGATCCCAAACATGAAAAAAATCAAAAAGGGAGAAAAAGAACGAAATGATCAAAGAAAGAGTGATGTTAAGTCTCTCTACTCCCTAATGAAAAGAAAGTACCTCTAAGAATTGGCAAAATGTGAATCGAGAAATGAAAGATGGAGTGCTTAAGGAAGGTGTAACCACTTACCCATACGATATCTTGACCTAACCCAAAACCATTCATTACATCCCGAAAGAAGTCCTACTTGATTTCAAACCGAGTGAGCTTACATTAGTGGCGATCCACATGAGGGGCAAGCCTATGTGGTACTTAAAGTCGTACTTGTGACATTCTCTTGAGAGAGTTGAGTGAACCTTTCATAAATCTTTGGATTGAGTGCTGAATTTCGTAAGTGAGCTAGGAAAATGGAAAGTAGAGGAGGAAGAGTTTGGAGTCTACCATGACCTACATGATAGAGCAAGTGTCCTTGATGAGCAAAGTCGATTCTTGAAGCTCAAATGTCACATTAGAACTATATGTGCATGAATGTTTAACTTGTCGCCTTGTTGATAATACATGAGTAGTGTGGGTAATTGTTGGTCCCAACTGATGTGTGGATGGCTCACCTTTGACTCGCTGAAATGACCCTTAACTTTTGGAGGTGGGAACTAATTTATTTGCTTGGGGACAAGCAAAGACGTAAGTTTGGGGGAGTTGATAAGTGGGAATTTTGACTACTTATTAGCACCTTTTAGCTTTTGTTTCAGTCCGAAAGTATTGAATTGTGTTCCCAAAACTAATGAAATTGTACGAATTGTAGGAATACTAGAAGTTTGGTCTCCCGAGATGAAATTCGTCTCAAAAAGGAGTGTTCCAAAGCACAAGGCAATAAAGGGCACAGAAACACAAACGTGTCATCCGCAGAAGAAATTGCGAACCGCAGAATTCCATCTGCAGCCACAAACCAAGAAGAAATACCCAACAGGACTTTCAGTAATGTGCGGACCGCACATGAATTGTGCTGCCGCAGAACTGGGCTTAATAGTTAAAGATCAGAGAGTATGCAAAAAGACCAAGTCCAGGAGCCTCTATGAAGTGCGGACCGCACAAGAATTGTGCGGCCGCAGAAGATTGCCTCGCGGCCGCAGTCCAAAAATGTGCGGCTGCATAACTCACCTTCCTGCCAACTAAAGAAATCTGTGGACCGCACATGGAATTGTGCGGCCGTAGAACCTCCCGAGGGGCACAATTCTAGCCCTGTATAAATAGACGAGTTTCACAAAATTAGGTCAAGTTTGAACATACACAGCTGTTATAGCCGTTTTTCTTTGCTATTTTAGGAAGTTTTAGCTTATTTGAGTATTTTAACATTAGATTTCATCATTTTAATATTCCATTATGAGTTTAATTAGCTCTTCATCTTTATTTTCTTTAAATTTCATTATGAGTAGCTAGATTTTTACTAGGGTTGCAACCCAACCCTAATGTGTAAACCTTATGGGTGATTAATTTTATGCTTGTTCATGATTGAGTGTTGATTATTTAGCTTAGTTCATGCTTCAAGTTTTAGAATTAATGGTTGCAGACATTGATTCATGCTTATTTGACTTAGTCTCTACTTGAGAAAGAAGAACCTAGTCTAGGCTAACCTAGCTAACAAGGAATTGGGTTAATTGAGAGATTGATTAACCTAATTAAAGGGTTCAAACTAGAGATAGTGAGAACCCGACTTGAGCTCTTATCAATTGTTCTGGTTGATACTCATTTGGACTTGAGAAAGCCAAATTAGGCAAAATCACTCTTTGACCGAGAGGTATAGAGCGGGTAACGTGGAGTTGAAAGCTATAATACACCCCAATCAACAAAATAGGTGTAAACATCTTTATCCCATTAGGCAAACACTTAGGTTATGGTCATAGCCCTAGGCCTTTAATCCAATTGGAAAACCCTCAAAAACATTTAACTATAATCTATTTTCTTTAGCTTGCATTCATTAGAGTAACAGTAGAAATAGAAAACAAAACTTTGTTGTGGAAGTGCAATCTTAGATAACCCATTTGCTTGCTTTAAATATATACTCCTAACACCCCTCATAACTCCCTGTGAAAATCGACTCCGACTCTTGTTGGGTACTATTATTGCATACAATCGTATCATATCTTCGATAGAGGTGTGTTGTGGACGTCATCAGTGAACTCCAAGCTTAACACTTTTAGAAACTTGACAGAATCAGAGCTTCGGGGAATTCATTTCGCAGGTTCAAAGTAACGTGAGCCAATCATCTTTGTCATGACTGCATTGTGGTCGATGTGGAAAGGGACACTTGGGAGAGTGTCGTTTGGGTTCAAGCGAGTGTTATAGTTGCAAATAGAATGGCCATCAGAAGAAGAATTGTTCATCAGCTTGACAACATTTCAGTGAGGGTGTAGCTCAGCCCACCAGCTCAGTGACTACTACTTTCGCACCACCTTCCCCAGCTCGTGGCACTCAGTAACCCGTTAGGCGGGGCGCAACTAGAGGTGGTGCATAGTGTTCAGGAGGACCTGATCATTTCTATATAATGATGAGTCGCCAGAGTTCAGCGGCATCTCCAGACGTCATCACATGTATACTAATTGTTCACTCTCATCATGTGTATGCTTTCATAGATTCGGGCTCCACATTGTCTTATGTCACCTCTTATGTTGCCATGAGTTTCAAGATAGAACAGGAACAGCTTCGTGAGTTGTTCTCTATATCTACTCTGGTTGGTGAATCTATAGTTGCCATGCACGTTTATAGGAATTGTAATGTCATAGTATATGGTCGAAACAACATTATCGACTTCATCGAGTTAAGAATGATAGATTTTGATGTAATTATGGGAATGGATTGGCTCTACTCATGTTATGCCAAGTTGGATTGTCGATCCAGAATTGTTATATTTGAATTTTCGAATGAGCCTGTTGTCGAATGGAAGTGAAATGATGTCATGCCAAAGGATATTTCCTACCTTAAGGCGACAAAGATAATTACCAAGTGATGCATCTACCACTTAAATTAGGTTATCGATACCGATACTAAAGCATCGTCTCTTCATTATGTGTCAGTTGTGAATGAGTTTCCAGAAGTCTTCCCAGAGAAGCTTCCCGAAATTCCACCTGGTAGGGAGATTGATCTTGGTATCGATGTTTTACCGGATACAACCTATATTAATTCCACCATACATAATGGTCCCAGCAAGTTGAAAGAATTAAAAGAACAATTGAAAGATCTATTGGAGCAGGGTTTTATTTACCCTAGGAATTTTTACCTATCTATACTACATATGAAACTTCAAGGTAGGGGTAAGGTCTACGTACACACTACCCTCTCCAGACCCCACGGTGTGGGATAATACTGGGTATGTTGTTGTTGTTGTTGTTGTTGTTGTTGTTGTTGTATACTACATATGAAACTTATTTACCCTCTCAAATTAAGTTTTAACTTAATTACATGGGCATATACAATTAGTATTAATGAGTATCCTTTTATATTATGAATGAAATAGGGAATCACTTATTTCCCCACCCCTGCTCTCTCTCTCTCTCTCTCTCTCTCTCTCTCTCTCTCTCTCTCTCTCTCTCTCTCTCTCTCTCTCGCCCTCTCGCTCTCTCTCTCCGTCTCTCTTTCTCTCTCTCCATCTCTCTCCTTTTCTGTTCTTTCCCCAATTTTTCTTCCTTTGTTTTTCTCAGCTTTTTATCCTCTCTTTTTTTCAGGAAATTCATCAATGAATTTAAATTGTTTTAATATAGACTTTTAACTTACCAATTTGCTTTCATGTTACACAATTGGTGTTCGAATTGAAATTATTAATTAACAAATTCTGAAGGTATTTGGCTCTCCACCATTGACAGCCATTAAAAAGCTTCGTAGCTTTGAATAAGAATTTGGGTTTTCAAAAAATATTTATTTATTTGGATTGTGTGTTGTTGCAAACGATTGGGAACATTCTATGGAGTTTATATCTCGATTTTGAGGTTATTTGGTGAAAATTAGATTTGATTTGGCTGGATTTTTAGATTGAAATTCGAAGAAGAAGCAGAAGCAGAAGAACACACCACATACAAAATATATACAAATCATATACAAAAGACATATTGTATAACATTTGTATGAAAATTATATTTAAGTTGTCTGATGTTGTAGTTGTATTTAACTGGGTAAGAATGATGTATGAAACTTGTAGATAAGTTGTAAATGAGTTGTATACTATATAATTATTTGTATGAAATTTATTTTCAGTATGTATGTTATTGTAGATATATCAAATTTTGTATTAAATTTGTATGAAATTTATTTTTAATTTGTATGTTGTTGTACTATGCATTATGCTTTTCTTAAAATAGGTAATTATACAAAGAGAGAAGAGTTGCGCTAATTATGGCTTAAAATAGGTAACACACAATTGGAAGGAGTCTTATTTTAGATGGAAGGACAATTTTGACTTTGTTCCCTTAAGTTACGCCCTTTTCTAAGCAAAGAATCCCCTATTTTAATACACTAATAATGGATTGTATATAAATTGTAAGAAAAACTTGTTTAGGGTGGGTAATATATAAAATTTGGGCAATTTTGATAAATAAGTTTCAAATATTGTATAAGAAGGAAAAAAACCTCTTTACACTATTAAGTACTTCCTCCGTCTCATATTAACGGTCGTGGTTACTAAAAATAGTTGTCTCAAATTATTTGTCATTTTAGAAGTTCAAGACAAAATTGATTATATTTTCCTTTTATACCCTTAGTAATAATTATCCTAGAAGACTACAAACACATTAATTACGGATAATTTTAATCCAAAACCAAGAAGTCAACCTTGTTATCTTAAACACTTTAATCATGTTTACACTGACGTAGACAATACTGTAAATACAATATTCTTTATAAAGTCTATTTCAAGTGGGACTAAAGTAACTTTCGAGTTGAATTTTTTGGCTCCAGAATAATTTTAGTTGGAAAATTTTCAAATCACTTGTTTGAAAATATTTTGAAGGAAAAATGAATTCCATTTCATGCAATATTTGTTGGAAGAGTTAATTTTACTAATTTGTTAATTTTATCCTAGGTGTCTCTTCATATATTCTATAAAGTAAATCAATTGCATTCATACTTAGTAAAAATATGAATAATGTCATTGATTGAAATGACACATAAATTGAGAAAATATTCAATGAAGAAAGATTAAATATTAAGACATGAATAAGGATAAATTAGTCAAAATCACATCCTAACTAATTTTTTGCAAGGAGCGTGCAGAAAAGAATTATGAAACATAATATGATACGGATGTCGTATATATAACTTGAACCTTTTTCACAACACATACCAAAAAGTTTGCCGACCACTAATGACTAAAATCCAGCTTCCAATTATCGTAATTCCACCTTGGATTTTATATACTAAGACAAACCAACTAAGTTGGACGTGTAGTCTTTCCTTTCTATACTTTTTCCTTTTTCCTTTATTGACGAGAGCATGGAACTTTTATTCGTAGAAGTCAATAGTCATAGGCATAGCCACCCAGATTTTAGTGGAGCCAAAAGTAGAGGGCAATTTTGCAATGAACGACCAGTGAAATTAAGGGTGCTAAAAATAAGCTTCCAAGAAACTTACCTAAATGACTTAACGGGTCTTTTGGTACATCGAATGTGAAAGTGGGGTGCTGCTGTTATCGATGTGCATTCTAAGCTTGGACTTGTGGAGCTTGCGAGATTGAGTTTAACACCATGGTGGTTGATGGTTACATGAGAAATGGCGATTTCAAGAATGCGCTTGAGGTGTTCGATGAAATTCCTGAGAGAGATGTCATTTCTTAAACGTCTTTGATTAGTTGTACCTTGCAGTATATGATGCTTGGGCTCGAGAAAAGAAGAAGAAGCTAAAAATACGGCTAAATACCAAGATAGCCCTTTAAACTTGGCACGTACTGTACGATAGCCTTACAAAATTATCAACTTGATACCTAGCCTGTGAACTGTACGTACTAAGTTTAAGGGGCTATCTAAGCATTTAGCCTGAGAAAAATTATCAACTTGATACTTAGCCCAAGTATAATACCTGATTATAAGACAAGGTGGGTTGCTCTGATGGTAAGCACCCTCCACTTCCAACCAAGAGGTTGTGAGTTCGAGTCACCCCAAGAGCAAGGTGGGGAGTTCTTGGAGGGAAGGATGCCGAGGGTCATTTGGAAACAGCCTCTCTACCCCAGGGTAGGGGTAAGGTCTGCGTACACACTACCCTCCCCAGACCTCACTAGTGGGATTATACTGGGTTGTTGTTGTTGTTGTTGTTGACATTTGGAAGGAAATGATGAATTGTTACTATGGACCCCTTATTCTAACGAGTTGTTATCTTACCTCGTATTTGGTTGAATTTTTATTCTACTATAAGAATTTAGAGATTAAGTATATCATATTATAATTTTGATATTATTTTTATACCATATTCAATGTGAGATAACAATTTGAGGATTACTGCCATATAAAACAACAAAATGATAACGATGCCCTTTTTCAAAACTCTTCTCCTAAAGTTTATAAGAAAGCCAAGGTGAAAATTGAAAACCGTCGTTTATCCAAGTTTATCTACTGTAAGATTAAATATGTATATATTTTAGAGAAAATGACCATCTATATCCCCTTAAAATTTTAATAACCCATGTTTTTCTCTATTGACCCGAAATGTTCCACCGGCCCAAATATATTACATTTAATAGCCCGAAATGTCTATTTTGTATATTTTTTATATAGTGACAGTCTATTTTGTATATATTTTGTATAGTGACAGTCTATTTAGTATATTTTTTTTATAGTGACAGTCTATTGTATATAAATTGTACAATGACAGTCTATTTTGTATAGTGACATTTATTTTGTATATTTTTTGTATAGTAACGATCTTTTTTGTATATATTTTGTATAGTGACATCTATTTTGTATATTCTTTTGTATAGTGACATCTATTTTATATATTTTTTGTATAGTGACAGTCTATTTAGTATATAAATTATATAGTGACAGTCTATTTTGTATATTTTTTGTATAGTGGCAGTCTATTTGTATATTTTTTGAATAGTGACAATCTTTTTGTATATTGAATGGCTACACGTTTGTAAAACCAGTCATTACATAATTGATGTGATGCATCTTATTGTGATTTTTAATTATTTATTGTCTGTTAGTGTATCTAGGAATTTTAACAAATGGAGTATACTCCACGGATCCTATGTTTGAACTTACGTAGTATTATATAAATAAAATTTTCAGTTTCTCAAAAAAAGAAAAAAAAAGGAGTATACTCCACAATTCTTAAAAGGAAAGATGCAAAACAAGCAAAAACAAAAAATTACTTTTTTTTTAGCTACTAAATATTTTTATTATCAATGGAGTAATGTACAGTAAAATGCCCCGCCATGTATAGCGAATTTTTCTTTCTTTCTGTGTAACCATATCTTGATTAAAAATAAAATTTATTAAGTGCATGTAATATCAATCTTACTACATGAATTATCAAATTGATAAAGTAAAGACCGATAGTTATGATGGGTTATGATAATTGTTTGGATGGTGGAGCTGGGCGTAGCAAAAAGACAGAATGAAAAAGATAAGGCGGGTTAGGAATGTTTTGTTGTAGCCAATGCAATAAGTTTTTGGCTATAACTTGCAATCAAATATAATGGGCTAGCGGTTGTCTTGAGTTTGTGCCGAACGGCCAATTATGTCAGAACCTATATATTTTATATTATACCATATAGTATATCCCATTTTTAGTTCAATGGACCAAATATATTCACTAAATAATTTCATTATTATTTAATCCCCGTATTATGATCCCCTCATTATAATTCTGCTATAACTTGTTAACAAACCAATCGACCATCACTCATCACAATATTCACATGATGCGATTACACAATATTAAGCGCTTAGAGATGACATTCAGAATTCTCTTCAACATAAACATGAGTTTGTTCTAAAATGAATAAAGAGAAAAAGAGAATTTTCCTATGAACCTTATACTCTTGAAATTAAGAACTTCACGATCTTTCATTCAGCCATTTATCTTCAGATTTACTGAGGAGAAAATAATACATATTTACATTTGTATATATGTAAAAGCAACAAAGGAAGTTGGTTCTTGGACCGTTATGTTTTAAACCAGCCAAATCTAACACGCTAAAACCAACTCAATGTAATTAGTTTCAGAAACCAATTTCAAAAGGGATCTTTACACAACTAGCCGGCCATATTGATTATTTACTTTTTCTAGCCATATGCATAGTTTATACATTAATTATACACAAATTTATATATATAATACATAAATTATGTATATATTATATCTCCACCGACTATTTTTAGTTTAAGCGGTTAGGTGGACTGTTATTTGGGTTAATTCTTCGTTTGAAAGTCAGGCCCACTATCAGAAGTAGGCACTTTCCTGGACAATTGCAATGCTAACCGAGTTTGCAATTTTGCCCCAATTCTTTTTTCCCAGTCCTTTTACAAAAATCTTTGATCTTCTGTTCAGCAGCATCAAATTATTAAAAAATAAATTATATTTTGTTTTCTGGTAATGTTGATCATGTCGGACCAAGTTTTAATTTCTCTCTTAATTCTTACAAAAATATGGCTATTAAAGATGCAGTGGAAATCTAGTCAAAAGCATATCGACGAAAAAGGCTTTTTTACACGCTTGATTTTTTTTAACTATTATTTAAAAAAATAGCATCATTTATTGTTTATTCCATAAAGAACACTTTTGTTTTCATTATTATCATATTATAAAAATTAAGCTCAACATTTAATAAGTTAACTGACTCACTAATCACAGAAAGTATTTTTTTTGTCCATTTCCATTCTCCCTTTCCAACACTCATCTTCTTCACTCCATTTTTTGAAAATCCGATGCATATGTGAACGCCACCTAAATTCAAGATGTATTGATTTATACGTCTTTTATACTTTGTATATCAAATATCACTTTAATTCAAAATGTATTTTTATGTATATAATTGTTGTATATTTATTTGTGAAGTGCCATCTTATTTTAAGATGTATTTTTAATGTATATTTCAAATACATTTTATATGTCAAGTGCCATTTTAATTCATGATGTATTTTTTATGTATATTTTTTTTGTATATTTATATGCCATCTTAATTAAATTTAAGATATATTTTTTATGTATATTTCACATGTCTACGTGTCATCTGAATTGAAAATGTATTTTTTATGTATATTTTATATGTGTTAATTCAATGTATATTTTTTATATATACGTTTTGTATATATTAACATATATTATTATCGAAGTAAGATTTTTATGTTAAGAAAGGAAGAAAGAAGGAAGATAAAAACCTAAGAAAGATAATTAAAAAGAAAACGAATTGAACAAATTTAGAAAATATATTGGCTTCGGCAGAAAATAAAATTAAGAAGATGAAAAAAGTAGAAAAAAAGAAAAAGGCATGATTTTGTACAAAGAATTATTGACTTTCCATTCAAATTGCTTATGTTTAAGGATTAATAATTAATATTCCTATTTTAATGGAACTGTGTGCTATAAATATAAATATTTTTCTGCCACAACTGTAATATTGGATTTCATGCTAAGAATTTGTTATATTTTTTTTAAACTGTGACGGTTATGTAAAGTTCCCATTGAAAAATGGTGAATAGTAACTTTTGAGAGAGCCCACATATTTTGGTAAACTATATAGAATAACCTTGTTCAGAAATTCAAATATTATGAGGTATCCATTTCTTCTTGAACTAGTAGGCAAGTAAATTAGTCGGACTGATAAAATGTGTGCATTTTAGTGATGGAACCTGTCTATCTTGAAATAAATAGAAATTGTGTTTCATAGAGCAAAGCGTGAGTTCACTAAAAAGAAAAAAGGATTTGGATTATATACATTTATAACGGTCGGTTGATTTACATACTAGTTATGCAGGGATTATAACGTAAAGATTATTTATGCACCGATTAATAATGAAGTTTGCAATACACGAAGCAATTACTGTATAAAGGCAATTTTGTCTTTAAATAGCTTAATCTCTGAACTTCTAATACACATTACTAGAAAATGCCTAAATTTCGACTGAAAAAGTTTGGGCCAAAAAAGAGGTCAGAAATTTGCGACCGTTTCAGTCGAAAATAGCCAAAAACATTATTTATTATTTTCTTAAAATATTTCCTTGTACCGACAATTTTGGTCGACAATTTTGATTAGATTTAGCTTTTCGACTGAATCGGTTGGAAAAAATTAAAATAAAAAATATTTTTTTTAAATATTTCGACCGATATGGTCGAAAATTGCTGTGAATTTCAAAGCCTGACTTGTCAGTGCTTTTACCGACTAAATCAGTCGGAAATATTTTTTAAATTATATAATATTTTATGTTTTCAAACGAAGCGGTCGAAAATCATTTTTTTTTTAAAAAACCTCCCCGTCTCTCTTCTATTCTCTTCCTCTCTTTCTTCTTTTTCCTCCTCTCATTTTTCCTCTGCCTCCCACCTCCCACCTCTGCCCCATCGGAAAATTTGAGCTTCTCCGCACTTCCACCATCTCCCTTCTCCAAGGTATAGCTCTTTCTCATCTCTTCTTCTTCTCTCTCTAACGGAACCCTAGCTTCTCCAAGGTTGCGGCAGGATCCAAGGAACCCTAACTTTATTTTTTTGTAACGGCCAGCATCTCCACAAGCTTTGGATTGTAGCGGCCACCACCATCTTCACCTCGTCCAGTTGTAGATTTCTTCATAGCAAGGTTAGTTTTAATTTTTTGGGAATTATTTTATGGCTTAATTGCTAGAAAAATTAGTTGAATTGTTAGAAATTAGTTGGTAAATTATTAAATTATTCTTGTAGATTAATCAATTATTTTTTGCATAATTTTTATTGTAGATACCAATTATTTGAATTTCTTTTATTTATTATATTAAAACATTATGCTATTTAAATTAAATGCCTTAATTTTTATACGATATTTGAATTATTTAATTTTTATATTTTGAAATAGTTTAAATATTTGTTAATTATGACTATTTCTTTTGTTTGATAACAATGAAGCCCGTGAGTAAACTTATGAAATATGATGTAGCTAGTATAAGTTTAACAATAGTGAAGTAAACATATGAAATGATTCTAAAATAAAGTTGATTAAATATAAGAAATTCATTAGTTTGATAGTGAATTAAGTTTAAGGTTGCGTTTTAGTTTACTAATGATTTTGGATTGCATCGAATTTGGATAAATGCAAAAACCTTTGTAGATTATTAAATAAGATGGATAAATATTATATTATAATAGAATATATAATTAAACTATTTAGATAAGTAACCTTTGAAGAATATAATAAAATTTATTAGTTAGTGTAAATAACATAAATATATTTCAACTTCTAATTCTCTTCTATGTGTAGATGAAATTTGGGCATCGTAGATGGATGTATAATAGGAATCATCCGAATAGTAGGGGGTTGCGGGGTGAGTTTATAGAAGGGGTTGCTAGCTTTATTGCTAAGGCAAAGAAACTTGATGATTTTCTTATCGAAAGGACGATTAGGTACCCTTGTGTGAAATGCAAGTGTCTTAAGTTATTGGGACCCGATATTGTTATTGTTCATCTAAATAAGAAGGGGTTTATGGAAAATTATTATGTGTGAATTATTCATGGGGAGAGTCATGCTAGTGTAGATGATGTGCTTTTTCAGAACTCTTTTGGTAGTGAAGAAGGTAGTCCCATAGCGGAGAATATTAATGTTGAAATTCAAGATTTAATGAAATGATGAAGGATGCCTTTGAGATGTTCCCTGGGACTCAATCCAAACCAAATGATGAGGCTGAGAGCTTCTTCAAACAGTTAAAGAAAGCTAGTTGTCCGCTTTATGAAGGCGTAGCGTATTCCAAGTTGTCTGTTGCAGTTATATAACTAAGTATTAAATCAGATAATTTTATTTCTCAAGCGGGCATGGATTCTATCATTGGCCTTATGAATGAACTTAATCCGACCATGATTGACTTGCCCAAAGATTTTTACATGGCAAAGAAATTAGTTTCCAAGTTGGGTCTTTCATCGGAGAGGATTGATTGTTGTGAGAAATGTTGCATGTTATTCTATAAGGATGATGCAGCTTTAGAAAATTGTAAATTTTGTAACCAGCCACGTTACAAAGAAGTCACAAATACTAAACAAAAGAAGGTTCCAGTGAAGGCGATGCACTACTTACGCATTATACCAAGGTTAAAAAGGTTGTATGCATCAATGAATTCCGCTCTTCATATGAGATGGCATTATGAACATAGAAGGCCAGATGGTGTGCTATGTCATTCGTCAGATGGAGAAGCATAGAAACATTTTGATAGAGTGCTCCCAGTCTATGCCGTTGAACCGAGAAATGTTAGGATGGGTCGAACCGCAGGCATCAGAGACATATGTAAGATTCTAAATTCAATACTACCTTTATTCTTGGTTAAGATTAATTCGTTTATATAATGTTTGTCAACAACATTTCAGGAAGGGTATCAAAGAAGAATTGAGGAGTAGAAACAAACTCAACTCGATTCTCAACCGACGCCCGTATGTATGACTTCAATATAGATACAGGCAGCCGGTGGAGTAAATAAAAGAATAAAATATTTTAGTAATTTTTTAGATATGACTTCATTTTAATATTTTTTTGCAGAAGTTGTATGTTTCATCTGTTGCTTATTTAAATATATTATTTTTAATTTCTCATGAAAATAAATAAAGATAGAGTCTACGGACTTGGAGTGCAGCCGTCATCTAGTCGTCAAGCCGCATTATTTAGTGGTGCTTCTGCTTCACCCGAAGAAATTGAGAATATGCGGACGCAAATCAATGAATTGTCTCAACAATGGAACAATGCTCAAGAAACAATAAGTATGATGTGCAAATTCATGGCAAACCATGGAAAACAACATCATTCAATGGAAGAATCTAACAATGAGGAGACTTAAACTGTCACGACTCAAAATCTACTATAGGTCATGATGGCGTCCAACGTCGCCGTTAGGCAAGCCAACGATGAACTAACAACTTAATAATTTATTTTAATATTTTTAAAATCATGAATCTTGTTAAGTGGCGACATTTATGCGCTAAAGTCGTAAATAAATATGATTTAAATAATATACAAGTAAAAGTGTATCGAGGTTAAGCAAACCATAAATAAATTCTAGAACATCCTAAAATCCGATGTCACAAGTGCATGAGCGTTTACTAAAGAGTACAATAATAATACAACATATGTCTGGAATGTAAATAAGACAGGATAAAGTAAACAGTACGATGGAGACTCTATGGGCTGCGATACGTAGCCTGAAATGCAGCTCACCATAAAGTCTCCTCAACAGTTGTGCCTACATGCCAAGATAACCACCAATTTAACCTGTCAGATCCTGCACATTAAGTGCAGAAATGAGTATGAGTACGTAAATCAAAACGTACCCAGTAAGTATCTAGACTAACCCCGGAGAAGTAGTGACGAGGGGTCGACATCGACACTTACTAGAGCTCTAGTAAAGCAATATGATAAATCGTAAACAGATATGAAGTACAACAGTAGCAGTAAGGTGAAAACTATAACTAACATAATCTTTCAAAATTTCTTTTAACGATATAAATTTCTCAATCTCGAATCCTATCTCAACAACTCGAAAGACATCAAATTCCAATATCAAATGGATAAGGAGTGCCATATAAAATGCCAGGCATCAGTGGAAGGAAAATCTCGTGAATATTCGGACTGCTAGCGATATAACCCACGATTATGTCGAGGTCGTACGACCCGATCCAGAGTGGTGTGTACACTGGCGAGGGTCGACCGGCACGAACTAGAGATGCATCTCAATATACAGCCAAGGCGTTCTGCCTTCTCCACAAGAAAGGAAGGAACTTATCAAATTATGAGGCACGTGCTTACAATACAGGTACAAGAGAAAATGAATGTAACATTTACCCTTTCTCAAATAATTTGTCAACAACTCAAGGTGATAAAGCTCGACCTTTTATATATATATATATATTTATTTATTTATTTCTAAATCAATTTCAATTATAAATTCAATTAATTAAGCTAGCAAATGGAGTTCATATAATTCGAATATTATATGATAGAATCCTGAGTCTGCCCGGACATAAATATGTTTTAGCTACGCACGGACTCTCATCACCTCGTGCGTACGTAGCACCCACAACTAGTAGCATATAATAATTGCATCACCTAGGAGGGGGTAGTTTTCCCCTCACAAGGTTAGACAAGAGACTTATCTCGCTCCGAAGTTCCATAACCGGTTCCAATGCCTCTCTAACTTTTCACTTCAAAGATAAACGATCCGAAACTAGTCAAACAATGTGCTTAATCAAAAGATACTCCAATGCGTATAATTTAATAATTTATATTAATTCTCAACTCCGCTCGAAAAGTCAAAAAAGTCAACCATCGGGCTCACGTGCCAGGAATCCGAAAATTCTTGAAGATAATCATTACCCATAACGCCACGAACTCAAATGTATAATATATCCCTAATTACATGTCCAATTTTATGGTAAAAATCCAAAAATATAAATTATAGGTTTTCCTCCAAAAATACCACAAATTTCTATCACATTCCATGTTAAAATCTATATATAATCCAGTACTTAGCTCACAATGAGTGGGAATCACTTACCTCGTGTTGCTCGATGAAAATCTCCTCAAATTAGATCCCCAAATTCGGCCAACCCAAGTGAAAAATGAAATAAAAGAGCAAAATCATGTACTTAACAAAGCATTCTGCCCAGCGATTTTTGCATCTGCCAAACTAATGGCCGCTTCTGCGGCAACAAGTCCATTTATGCGGAGAGCAATGGAGGCCCGTCCCTTCGCACCTACGGACAAGGTCCCGCTCCTACGACAACACAGGTGCGACAATCGACCCCCACTTCTGCACTCCCTTCGCTTCTGCACTCCAAGAAGCCACATCTGCGCCATCACAGATGCGTTCAAAATGTCGCTTCTGCAATCCTTCACCACCCAGCCTTTTCCCGCTTTTGTGATGAGTGGCCTAATCCTGCGAAGTCACTTCTACGACCAAAATTCTACAGAAGCGGCTGCGCCAACACCAGAACCCCTTCAGCAGAGAAATCAAGAGACGAAACAATCTGAACCACGTCTGTAACTCACCTGAGCCACTCAGGACCCTGTCCGAATATACCCACAAGTTCCATAACATATCGCGGACCTTCTCGAGGCCTCGAATCACATCAAACTATATCAAAACTACGAATCGACGGCCAAAACCTTTCTTTAAACATTCAAACTTCGACGAACGCGTCCGATTCATACTTAAACATCCCGGAATGACGCCAAACTTTACGCACAAGTAACAAATCACGATACGAACCTATTCCAAGGCTCGGAACCTCAAACGGACATCAATAATACCAAAGTCCACTTTAAATCAAACTTAGGAAATTTTAAAACTTTCAAAATATTAACTTTCCACAATAATCGCCTAAAGCTCTCAGGCCACCCGGCACTCAACCTAAACACACGCACAAGTTCGAATCATCATACGAACCTATTGGAACCTTCAAATCCTGATTCAGAGGTCATTTACTCAAAACTCGAACCTTAGTCAACTCCTCCAACTTAAAGCTTTCGAATTGAGAATTTTCCATCTGAATCAACTCTGAACTTCCCAAAATTCAATTCTGACAACGTGTACAAGTCATAAAATATGAAGTGACGCTACTCAAGTCCTCAAACCGCCAAACGACGTGCTAGACCTTAAAACGACGCGCTAGACCTCAAAACGACCGGTTGGGTCGTTACATTCTCCCCCACTTAAACATACGTTCGTTCTCGAACATGCCAAAAACCATTCCGGAGCTTTCCAAAATCACTGTTTAACACCTCGTGCATCTACCCATGCCACCACAACCCATGTGAGTACATTAGCTCAAGCCAAACTAAAGATCCTCCCTATAACCTAGGGGTGTTCGTTGGTCGGTACGGTACGATATTTAGAGATTTCAGTTTGGTATTTTTCGGTATTCGTTTTCTTAAAATGCAATACCAATACCGTACCTAATTAAATTTGGTATGGTTCGATTTTTCTCCTTTCGGTTTATTCGGTTTGGTGACTTCAGTTTATTTGGTTTGAATACTAACTAGTGCATAGAGTTATAGACTGTAATATTCTAAACTAAAGTACTCAAAAGTACAAAACTAAAAATATTTGTTGACTAAGGTTTTGTCCAAAACTAGCAAATATCAACCTAGAGTGAGAAAATTATACATAAAAAAATAAATTTGTTCATTAGAAATATCTTGTTACTTGCATAGAGTTAGTTGATGAACTTAGAGAATACGGAAAAGTAAAATTTTAGATTTTTATATTTATGTTATAATTAATAATATGTGTATTGTGTAATATAATATATATTTCGGTGTAGTATTGGTACTTCGGTATTTCATTTTAAAATACCAAATACCATACCTAATATCAATATTTATTAAAACTTAAACCAAATACCATACCGAATACTAAATTTTCGGTTTCGGTACGATAATTCGGTATTTATCAAATTATGTACAGCCCTATTATAACCTCAGCTAACAAGCCTTAGAACCAAATTCCAACATCTGAAATTCTCCACGAGACTCGTTTCTAACATACGAACACCGCATCAATCACTACACATTGTACCAAAACATAATCATGCACCTATACTGAAATCACACCATGCACCACATAAGTCATTTGTCCATAATAACATCCTCCGACCAACATAGCTGCAATTTCACGAATTTGTTGCCTAAAATATACCTCATAACACATATAAGCCATATTCTAACTCTCGCAATACTGCCAGGATGAAAGAGATATGTAGAAACTCATAACCACCTGCCAAATCAATAAATAATGGAGTCTCTCTACTTGACAAGAACCATTACCTCATTCTGAACTGAATAACGATATTTTCTCTTTAATATACTCTATATAAATTCGATCGCACTGATTTCAGGTCCAATAACCTCATCTCATCCAGTACAAGCTGCTCGGGCAATAAGCCACCTCAAACACCGTCTAAAATCTCATATAGCGCCATCAAAGCGCTAACAAGGTACAACTCGAATATGACTCATAAGGAAGAATGAACTTTGATAAGGAACTACCCAGCCCACGTAACGAATAAAACGGCTAATAGATGCTATAAGCCTTTCTGGGAGATGAGAAACAAGACACACAATAATAAATATAGGGAACCGTACTCAACATCTCACTGTTTCGGCATGCAACCCGATTCAAACATGACATCGTTGTGGCGTGCAACCCGATCAAAACATGACATCATTGCGGTGTACAACCCGATCCAAACAACATATCCATGGCGGCGTGCCACTCGATCCAAACAATATAGCCTTGGTGGCGTGCCACCCGATCCACACATAACAATCAATAAGGAAACACCCATCGAGCCATAATGCTTATACTTACGAAATGCTCGAATATCGACCACAAGCACGCCAAGTACATAATACAACCTTGGGGAGATGGATAGCGTCGTACGCTAAAAACACCCAAGCGCGACTAAGGTGCAATCAATGACCTGCATCTCGAGAGCCATCTTGCTCATATAACACCAAAAGCCACACGGTATCACAACACATATGTAAATAATCAAGTCATCTCACAACCCACATGGCACAATAGAGTAGTACATGGAATAGTTGACGATGGGAATAACATTCAACGCCCGAAGACTCCTCCATAAGCAATGTTATGCCGAATGAACACACCCAATATGATGTAGAGCAGCCATTCACATTAAACTCACCAACGGATCTCAAGCCGATTCTGATCATACCATACTAGGCCAACAACCTTTCAAGGATCCACAATGGCCCTATTCATGATACACACGAGCAGCCGTCCAATTCGGAACAAACTCCCATAGTCCACGACCAAATGTATAGAGCGTCTTTCAGGCATAAATTCTCACATTAGCGATAGTACCAAAATCTCCATACTTGGTTTCACTCTTTAACAATCAAGTGACTAACATGTCATACTTACATAATTTTCCCGTGGGATACGATCCCACGACCTTCCGCACAAAGTAGCAAAGTTTACACCTCCATACCACCAACCGTACTAATTCTGTAAAGAAAATCAAGAATCCGCAAATCAATACACAATTCCTCTTCCATAGAACACCATTCTCGGGCGACACTAAGATAATGCCAGCTTACTATGAACATCTGAATTCTTCCCTGCTCATCCGAGTTCGTGACATTCTTATCAACACCGAGCCCTAACCTTGATCCTCAACTTCCTATTCCATGCCGCTCACTGCACCTATCATGCCGCTACGCGAGAGTACAAGAATTCATCATAATGCTTGAACTAGTAGAATAAACAATTCATTGGCAAGGAACCTTTCACTTATCTCATTTTAGAAGCCGAATTACAACACACAACCAACTTCTCATAACCGCGAAAGACATAAAACACAAGTCGTGGTCTAAGCCGCCATAACTATTCCGGGATCCATTTACACATAACAAGGCCATCAAAATCAAATACCTCCAATCGATCAAATTATAGTGGTCGGCAAGCCCGCACGTACAACCACAGATCACCTGTATAACATAACATGCCAAAGGAACTGATCATTACCAAAATAATGTTGATTCAAACAATTACTAACTAACCCTACTTCTTCCAATTTACTTTTGACTTGCCTTAGAAGTAATAATAGCTCCATTCAAAAACATAACGAAACTTAACATCACTCATCCCAAGTGACCCCAATTCCTGAGACCACATCGCATCAACGCACATCAGTTATCTTATACCCTCCTCATGCACTCAACAATAACTCCAATTGGTAGACTCGATCTAAAAGATCTTCTGCGAATCTGAAGTTGTTTCCTTCCATCTCTCTAAAATCGCACCGCAGACCCTCGGTGCTAACATAGAAACACTCTAAGTCTCTTTCATAATTCACTGCAAAAACTCAATCCTTAACCACACAACGGACACAAAAATCCTTAGACACCGCATTTTAATTCTTGAACCCGCTAGAACCATTGTTGAACCCACGCTGACCTGGTCCCGAATATAACAAAACTCCAACACTCTGTTAGCACATGAACATTCCCAAAGAAGCAACCGGATGAATTCTTCTCCTTGTACATCACATCCACAAGAAGCATGCATTCCTCAATTTCTTTGCTCGATGTCATGACCCAAAATCCTCTATAGGCCGTGATGGCGCCCAATATCGTTGTTAAGCAAGCCAACACTTAATTATTCATTTTATCATTTTTTTTAAAATCATAAGTCTTTTTTTTATAAGAAGGTTAGTGCATCATAATGAATCGTAGTTACATACAGTTTCATTAAAATAATAAGTGAAAGTGAATCAAGGTAAAATAATCCATAACAAATTCTAGAACTCCCCCAAAACTCGGTGTCACAAGTGAATGAGCATTTACTAAGGAGTACAAAAATAATACAACCTCTGTCCGGAATGTAAATAAGACAGGATAAAGTGAATGGAACGACAACTCTATGGGATGCGATACATAGCCTGGAATGCAGCTCACTATAAAGTCTCCTCAGCGGTTACGCCTGCACGCCAAAATGACTACCAATTGAACCTGTCATATCCTGCACATTTAGTAAAGAAGTATAGCATGAGTACGTAAACCAAACCAACGCATACCCAACAAGTATCTAGCCTAACCCCAGAGAAGTGACGAGGGGTCGACATCGACACTTACTAGAGGTCCAACAAAGCAATATAATAAATCATAAGCAGATGTGAAGCACGCAACAATAATGGGGTGAATCTATAAGTTACCTAATCTTCCAAATATTTCTTTTAAATTATGAAATTCTCAATCTTATATGCTACCTCAACAGCTCAGATGTATCAAGCACCAGTAACAACCGGATAAGAAGTACCATATAAAATGCTGGCATAAGTGGAAAGATAACCTCGTGCTACCAACGATATAACGCACGATTATGTCGAGGTCGTTCGGCCTGACCTAGAATGTGTTCACTGCTGAGGGTCGAGCGGCACGAACCATAGATGCATCTATTATACTGTCGAAGCGTTCGACCCGCTCTATAAGAAAGGAAGAAAATTACTGAATTACGAGACATATGCTTACAATACAGTACATGAGCATACATTGAATATAACCTTTACCGTTTCTCAAATAACTTGCCAACAACTCAAGGTGATAAGGCTCAGCCTAATTTATACATATATTTTCAAATCAGTTTCAATTATAAATTCAATTAATTAAGCCAGCAGAATGAGTTCAAATAATTCCAATATTACATGATAAAATCCTAAGTCTACCCGGACATAAACATGCTTTAGCCATGTAGGGACTCTCGTCACCTCGTGCGTACCTAGCACCCACAACCAATAGCACACAATAATTACAGCAACTAGGGGTAGTTTCCCACTCACAAGGTTAGACAGGAGACTTACCTCGCTCCAAAGTTCCATAACTGATCCAATGCCTCTCTTAACTCTTCAATTCAAGCCAAACGATCTAAAACTAGCCAAACAATGTGCAATTCAATCAAAATATACTCCCATGCTTATAATTAATCAATTTATAACAATTCCCAACTCCGCTCGAAAAGTTAATAAAGTCAACCCTCGAGCTCGGATCCCGAAAATTTTCAAAGATAAACTTTACCCATGACGCCACGAACACAAATATATGATTTATTTCAAATTCCATGTCCCATTTCGTGGTCAAAATCCAAAAAATACCAAATTCTAGGTTTTCTACCAAAATCCCACAATATTTACTAATTTTCATGTTTAAATCTTTATAGAATCCATGCATTTAACTTAGAATAGGTAGGAATAACTTACCTTGCCATAGATGATAAAAATCTCCCCTTGAAGCTCTAAAACAATCGCCCAAAACCAAGAGAGAAATGAGTGAAATGAAAAAAAATCCCGATTTAAAACAATCTGCCCAGGCCCATCCTTCATCGTGATTGCGGGAGCACCTTCGCGATTGCAAAGGCAAAAAGTCACTCCTCCAGATTTACTCTACGCGTTCGCGACCTTCATGTTGCGTTTGCAAAGCCTATTGACCCCTTCCCTTCACGTTCGCGTTGGAAGCATCGCGTTCGCGAAGGTTAAATGGCTCCGGGCCCAACTCTCCATCCTTCTCCGCGTTCGCGACCTCCCTATCGCATTCGCGTAGGTTCCTCAATACGTTCTCCGCCTTTGTGACCTCTGTGTCGCATTCGCGTTGAGCAATTTCCTCCTGCCCCAAAAATTCTTCTTCGCGAACGCGATAACCACCATGCGTTTGCAATGAACGACACCAGAACCAACATTAGCAGTAGCAAAACATAAGGAAATGACCCGAAAACATCCCGAAACACAAGCGAGGCCCCCGGGACCCCGTCCAATCACACCAACAAGTCCCAAAACATGATATAAACCTGCTGGAGGCCTCAAATCACACCAAACAACATCAAATCTACAAATCAACAATCGAAACCTTTCTTTCAACTTTCAAACTTCCAAATTTCGACGAATGCGTTTGAATCACATCAAAATATTTCGGAATGATGCCAAACTTTACGCATAAGTCACAAATCACGATACGAACCTATTTCAAGGCTCGGAACCCCAAACTGAAATCGATAACATCAAAATCTACTTCAAACCAAACTTATGATATTCTAAAACCTTCAAAATGCTAAACTTTCACAATGAGCGTTAAAATGCTCCCGGGCCACCCGATACTCAACCCAAACATACACCCAAGTTCTAAATCATCATACGAACCTATTGGAACCTTCAAATCCCGATTTTGAGGTCGTTTACTCAAAAGTCAAACCTTAGTCAATTTTTCCAATCTTAAACCTTCCGAAATTAGAATTTTATTTCCAAATCAACTCCGAACTTCCTGAAATTCAATTCCGACCGCACGTACAAGTCGTAATAAATGAAGTAAAACTACTCAAGGCCTCAAACCACCGAATGACGTGCTAGAGATCAAAACGACTGGTTTGGGTCGTTACATTCAAATTACCCCTGATGTTTTCTTTTCTTAGTCACATAATCTACCAAGGCACCGATAACCAGAAAACGCACAGGCACACAACCACGCGATCCAATCGTAGACGGTGGGCTCCCCCACTTAGCTTTAAGCTACAATCACATAAATCAAGAGCCCACAAAGACTCCTCCTTCTACCATGATCTTGCACCGTTAACCTGCCAAATTTCTCGTAATCTCTTGTTAAACTTTTCATAAAACATTCTAAATTATCAACCACAATCACACATTCGACCTCCTGACAGTCGCACCATCTCCTTCAAGTAATGCAAGCTCACATCCCAATATATGCTTCTTGTTGTGTAGAAAGTAGAACTCTTCATAGAAACTTCATCAAGAATCACGCAATAGCTAACCTGCTCACGGTAGATAGCCTACATGTGGAATTCCATTTCGACATCTTCCAACGACATTGCCCTGGTTACAACTACCACGAAATTAGCAAACCCTCCTGAGCACATGCTCGTCCACCAGCTGTAAGAGCCTGTTCATTCCCCATTGACATAAACTGAAAGTCCGACAATACATGCCAAACTAGAAGTCACGTCGCATCCCATAATGATAATCAAGCTTTTATACCCCTCTCCATTCCAAGCAGACTTCTTTCCGTCATAATCAACCTTCCTCAGCATAATAGCCACCATCCCAAATAAAATACATAGACCTAGTCATTGTCCTTGATTCCCGAATAGCTCTAAACTTTCTCAAGGTATGATGTTACCCTACCACAAAATCCATACGCTACTATGCCACTCCTACTCCGATAAACTCGTCTCCTTAAGCAACTTTTCAACCTCTGATGTTCATACTTGACCTGCTAACAATTCAATCACCGTGAGACACCTCCCACCATGTCCTTCCTCATCCTTCACTGCCCAAAATACTGCCTCAAATCATAAACTATCTTTATAGCACCCGAACGGGTAAATTGCCACCAACTCTGAGACTCCATAAAAACCATCTCCTCCGAGCCATCAATATTAAAAGCACTGATTCGACACCCATAGGCCTTAATGTGTTCCAACAAGGACGACGATACCACACCACAAATATAAATTCCACCACGCTCGAAAATATCAAGTCTCGTTACTTCGTCAACCAAAGCCCGAACACCCAAAGTTCAATTACCTTTCCTCCGCCGTAATAAAATGCCGAACCTCTACATCGTGACCCGAGTAATCCTCCTTCCGAGTCATTCATTGCCACGACACATAGATAAGTACCCTACTATTTACACCAACACTACGCGATAACAACGCACAAACATCATAACAATCTATGCATAACCTCAAAACCACATGCAATACTAATACAGGGCTGAAACGACAGAACACCCTTCCACCAGATGAGGATAATAGCTCGCTCGAATACGCAAGGAGAAATATCTTGCACCACATTTGTAGTACCATTGCAACTCCTCGATGCCCAATTGATAACGAGCGTTCCACATCACATAAGATTGAGTAGGAAAGAAATGAAGGCACAAGCTTCAATGGAATTAAATCGTATGATGAGGAATCAAGAAGGGAAGTGCTCCTAACAGCCCTGCAGCATCTCGAAGATAAGTACAGACGTCTCTGTACCGATCTTCAAGACTCTACTAGACTCGCAGATGACTCGTGAGACCCAAGTGAACCTAAAGCTCTGATATCAAGCTATCACGAACCAAAACCCACTATCGGCCGTGATGGCGTCCAACATCGCTATTAGGCAAGCCAACGGTGAACTAACAACATAATCATTCATTTTATTATTTTTGAAATTATGAATATTGTTAGGTGGATACATAAATACGTTAAAGTCATAGATAAATACGATTTAAATAATATACAAGTAAAAGTGTATCGAGGTTAAGCAAACCATAAGCAAATTGTAGAATATCTTAAAACCCGATGTCATAAGTGCATGAGCGTTTACTAAGGACTACAATAATAATACAAAATCTGTCTGGAATGTAAATAAAATAGTAAACAGTACGATGGAGACTCTATGGGTTATGATACGTAGCTTGGAATACAGCTCACCATAAAGTCTCCTCAGCATTTGCGCTTACACTCCAAGATGACCACCAATTGAACCTGTCAGATCCTGCACATTTAGTGCAGAAGTGTAGCATGAGTACATAAATCAACGCATACCCAGTAAGTATCTAGCCAAAATCTGGAAAAGTAGTGATGAGGGGTCGACATTGACACTTACTAGAGGTACAGTAAAGCAGTATGATAAATTATAAACAGATATGAAGCACAACAATAGCAGTGAGGTAAAAACTATAACTAACATAATCTTTCAAAATGTCTTTTAACGATATAAATTTCTCAATCTCGTATCCTATCTCAACAGCTTGAAAAATATCAAGCGCCAATATCAAATGGATAAGGAATACCATATAAAATGCCAGGCATCAGTGGAAAGAAAATCTTGTGAATATTCGGACTGCTAGCGATATAACGCACGATTATGCCGAGGGTCGACCGGTACGAACCAGAGATGCATCTCAATATACTGTCGAGGCGTTCGGCCCGCTCCACAAGAAAGGAAGGAACTTATCGATTTACGAGGCACGTACTTACAATATAGGTACAGGAGCATAAAATGAATGTAACTTTTACCGTTTCTCAAATAATTTGCCAACAACTCAAGGTGATAATTTGCCATCAATTTCAATTTTAAATTCAATTAATTAAGCTAGCAAATGGAGTTCAAATTATTCAAATATTACATGATAGAATCGTAAGTCTACTCAGACATAAACATGTTTTAGCTACGTACGGGCTCTCATCATCTCGTGCGTACGTAGCACCTACAAGTGTAGCACATAACAATTACATCACCTAGGAGGGGGGTGGTTTTTCCCTCATAAGGTTAAACAGGAGACTTACCTCGCTCTGCAGTTCCATAACCGGCTCCAATGCCTCTCTAACTCTTCACTTCAAAGCCAAACGATCTGAAACTAGTCAAACAATGTGCTCAATCAAAATATACTCCAATGCGTATAATTTAATAATTTATAATAATTTTCAACTCCGCTCGAAAAGTCAACAAAGTAAACCCTCGGGTAGACGTGCCTGGATTGCGAAAATTCTTGAAGATAATCATTACCCATACGCCACGAACTCAAATGTATAATTTATCTCTAATTCCATGTCAAATTTCACAGTAAAAATTCAAAAATATAAATTCTAGGCTTTCCTCCAAAAATACCACAAATTTCTATCAAATTCCATGTTAAAATCTATATATAATCTAAGTATTTAGCTCACAATGAATGGGAATCACTTACCTCGTATTGCTCGGTGAAAATCTCCTCAAAATAGCTCCCCAAATTCGGCCAACCTAAGTGAAGAATGAAAGAAAAGAGCCAAATACAGTACTTAACAAAGCATTCTGCCCAGCGATCATCGCATCTGCGAAGCTAATGGCCGTTTTTGCAACGTCGCTTCTGCGATGTCACGATCCTAATTTCCCTCCTTAGGATGTCGTGATGGCACCTAGTCTTTAGGACTAGGTAATCCTAACACATACTGATTATCAATGGAATTTAACTAACTTAATTGCAATATGTTAACTAATATCTGTAACTACATAGCTGAACCAACAACTATTACATAACCCCCAAAATCGGTAGTACAAGTCATAAGTCTTTCTAAGAGTGACTATATATAATGAATACATCACTGTTCTGGAATAATAGGAAATGATAGAAATAAAATACAACAGAAAGTGACTTCGGGACCTACGGTCGTTGAGTAGGTATACCTTGAAGTCTCCAGCCGCGCAGACATCAGTCTAGAAACCAACTCGATACGAAGTACCTGGATCTACACAAAAATGTGGAGAAGCGTAGCATGAGTACACCACAGCGGTACCCAATAAGTATCAAGCCTAACATCGGTAGAGTAGTGACGAGGCCAGGTCAAGACACCTACCAGACATGTACCTGTGCAGGATATAACATAAAACTAACATGGAAAGAAAATCAATATAAGACCAATAGCAAAAGGATTTCAAATTACAATCAATAATGAAAATAACGGGAGCACAAATAGTAACGATAAACAACCAAATAATTAAGCAACAGCATAGGCGAGGTACAGATGAGATATGGATGTATCCAAGTAAGGAAAATCGATGACAACTCAATCGGTCAAATCATTCCTAATGCACGAATTTCAACAAGAATTATCCCAGGTACCACTTCTCGTAATCTCGGATCATAAGTCACAACTTCCAAACTTTACACACATGGCACCTTGTGCCCACATTTTCCAAATCACTTCTGCATGACAAAATCCACATACTACCAGGTACATAGTATCAGTGTCAAATGCTAATTAAGATGTTCAAGAGATCTATATATATATATACAAAAAGGCATACTAACAACTTTAAATAAAGTAGGAAATCAAATGAGAAAATGAGTTTATTTTAGAAATCATTTGGGTGAAGAAAATAATATTTTTAAATAAAGTAAAGCATCAGACAAGCTACCGAGTTAAATATAGAATCTCTTAAATTAAAACATAATAATGATTTTTAAGCAAAGTAAAAACATCAGATAAGGAGTTTAAGTTTAGAAATCAATTAAAGTGAAATACGACAACTATTAAGAATAGTAAAGTACCAAATGAAACAGCGAGTTTTAGCTTAAGAGTCACGTCGGATAAGCATGTTAAAAATTCTTTTACTTAAATCTGTTATGTTACAAATAACTCAACAGGGTATGAGATAATGACTCAGCGTAGTAAGTTCATCTTGAATATAAATTCACCAAAATAATAGTAGTAGGAAAAGAAAAACAGGAAATGACGGCAAAGTAGTAAATAACTAAAAACAACTCAATCCTCGAAATCAGTAAATCCAAAAATATCGGTCCTTAGAATCTCATATAATAAATACTGAAAGCTAACACAATACAATAATGAATACAACACACACAATCAGTTGCGGCGCGCAACCCGATCTCACAATACAAACACATTCCTCCCTTATTTCACCCGTTGCGGCATGCAACCTGATCCCACCTTATCAATATCAAATAATCTTCCCTTATTTCACTCATTGTGGCGTGCAACCTGATCCCACCGTATCAATATCATATATCAATATCATAATCTTCCTTTATTTCACCTATTACGGCGTGCAACCCGATCCCACCATATCAATATCAAATAATGCTCCCTTGTTCCACCTGTTGCGACGTGCAACCCGATCCACAAGAAATTTAAATTAACAATAACAATCCAATACTCAATTTACAAGAATTCCACAATCATAGGGTATGAGTACACGACAATAAAAGAACCACGTAAAAATTAAGGATCATAACAAATATTACAAAAGTAACAGGACAAGTGAAGCACGTGACAACTAAGGTGTGCAATTACAACAACTAAGGCAAGTAGCAGATAAGCACTTAGTCATGGAAAGAACTCAACAATTAAGAGGTCATAAGACAATAAGGAAGGCAACAACTTCAACTAAAGCATATAAGTGCAAAATAACAAGAAAGAGGAAGAACAAGTGCTAACTACGCCAAGTAGAACATGTAAGAGTATATTAACGATGGAAGATATGACAGGTTATGACACTTCAATTAAAGGCATGTAAAGTGTTTCAATACTCGAAACTGGTCAAATACCACATATAGTCCATATATGAACTCGTCACCTCATGTACATGGCTTTCACATAATACGAATAACACAATTATCTCAAATCCTAAGGGATAGTTTCCCCCACACGAAGTTAGGCAAGATACTTACCTCAAATCGGCCAAATCAATACGCAAATTATTTTTTCCTTTAAAAATTCACCTCCGCTCGGCTCAATCTAGCCAAAGACGACTTAAATACATCAAACAATGCAAGAGAAAATAATTTCAATTAACAAAGCTATGATCTTTATACAATTTTCAAAAGGTCAACAAAAGTCAACCCAGGCTCGCCCGGTCAAAACCCGGGTCCAATGGTAGGTCTTGACTTCCCATAGCCCATGAGTCCAAATCCGAGTCCAATTCGACTCTCAAATCCCAAATTTCATTTTTCAATACTTTGACAAAATCTCCAAATTTTCCCCTTAGATTCTCTTGAATTTGATGTTAAATCTAATATATAATCATAAACTATAATTGAAAATTCATTAGAGGTACTTACCCAATGGTTTGGTATGAAAAGCCTTCCACAAAATCTCCTCTCATCAAGGCTACGGTTCAAAACATGATAAAATGAAGCTAAGTCTTTGAATACTTAGCTATATGCAGGCTCCAGATGTCGCATTTGCGACACGATGATCGCAAATGCGAACCCCGCAAATGCGAGGATTTCTTTTTTTAGCGAAACATGGGACTTTTTTCTAAAGTTACATTTGCAACCAAATTCATCGCAAATGCGAAGACAACTTCCCTCGCAAAATCAGCAGCCATCTTCGCAAAAGCGAACAGCAACACTTCGCAAATGCGAGTGAGTTCTTTGCAAATGCGAACTCTTCCCCAGCAACCCAGGTTCGCAAATGCAAGAGCTGCTTTGCAAATGCGGTAGTCGCATTTGCGACAAAGATCATCGCAAATGTGATGGAACCGATACCAACACTCAAAAATTGAATAAAATCAATCTGAAACTCACCTGAGCCCCCGAAGCCCCAAACCAAACACCCACACCAATCCAAAAACATAACACAAACTCGCTCGCGCGATCAAAATATCAAAATAACCTCTAGAAGCATGAATCAGATGCCAAAACGAATGAAAATCACAATGAACTTCAAGAACGTCTAGAATCGCAATCAAGCGTCCTAACCATATCAAATCCACTCCAAATGACACCAAATTTTGCAGGCAAGTTTCATATGACGAAACAGACCTATTCCAAGTCTTGAAACCAAAATCTGAACCTGATAGCCTTAAAGTCAAACCATGGTCATACTTAGGAAAATTTTAAACCTTTAAATTGCCAACTTCCGCCAAATAGTGTCGAAACCTTCTAGAAACATCCAAATGCAAATCCGGGCATACACCCAAGTCCAAAATCACCATCTGAACCTACCGAAACCATCAAAACTCCGATCCGAGGTCAAATACTAAAAAGTCAAACTTCGCCAATTCTTTCAACTTCGAGCTTATCAAATGAAAGTCACCCCTTAAAATCATTTTTGAACCACTCATAAACCAGAGTCGATGATGCACGCAAGTCATAATACACTATGTGAAGCTACTCATGACCTCAAACTGCCGAACCGGATGCAATTGCTCAAAACGATCACTTAAACATACATTCGTCCTCGAACGTGCCAGGAATCGTTCCAAAGCTATCAAATCACTGCATGAGCTCACCATACATACACCCATGGGTGATTCCCTATTACCCCAATCCATGTAGGCCTGACAATGCCACTTAACTAAAGATATCACTTTATCCTAAGGCTAGTCGATCCTCAACATCTGAAACTCATCATAGGTCCCCGAATCTCGCATCAATACATTGTATAAGCATGAACAAGCTGAATCGAGCTACAATCCCAACCCAGGGTATAATCACATGATGTTCCACGCAACTCAAATGCCCGCAGCAGTAACTTCTGACTACCATAGTTGTCCAATAGAAATCTTGGAACCGGTAATACACTTCATATCGAATAAAACTTTGTTCTGGACCTCCGCAACACTGCCCATGATAAAAGAACACGCAGAAACTCATAAACATCCATGAAATCAACAAGCCAAGAAGATCGCTCGTCCGTCAAGGGCCATTGCCCAATTCTGAGCAAAAATAACATCATACTTCCAAACACTCCTCATCCCGATACGATAGTGCAAATCTCAGGTATAGAAACATCTTCTTAGCCAATACAAGTAGCCCAAATGACAACTCACCCCAAGACCACACGGATTCTCACACAACACGGTTCGTACACCAAACCAGTAATATCTTAGATATGCAGTAAAAATAGAAGGAAAGCTAGGTATGAGGACTATCTAACAAGTACAATAGATAAAACAACAAAAGTACAATTTCATTAACTCATCCCACAGAGGGAAAACAAAGCATCAAATAAACACAAGGAAAGGGTATCCCACATAACATCCGCTGCGGCATGCAACCCAATCCCAAATATATCAATCCACATAGGGATACCCATCGAACCAAAGTGCTCGGGCTCACCGATCACATATACGCCAACATCATGTACGATAGAGTGCACAAATATAAATGTGGGAAAATGAATAGAAATAATACAACATGGAGGAAAACAAGCACAACTAAGGTGCAACGAGCAAATCAACATCATGAGGTTCATCTTGCCCATATCTCCATAAGGCCTGAACGGGATTATAACATGTGTGCAAATAATCACATAACTCCCCAACCCATCATAGCATAAGAGAGAAGCACACAACACAAACTGGCACGGATAACATCCATTTTGCACGGTACTAAACCCAGGATATCAATTTCATAAAAGTAACCAAATCCCGATCTGATATAAAATACACATTCCCATTGGGCTTTCAAATAGCCCCCTAACCAATTCTGATCATTCCCAAACAAGTAAATATCCTTCCAAAAGTCCATAGCAACCTATCCATAATATATTCCATCAGTTATCCCATTCTCAACATTTTTTCTTAATCTGCAACCAAGAAATAGTCCTCCTACAAGGACATCCAACCCTGAAACCTCATGAATACTAGAATTTCCATACCCAATCTCAACTACACTACTCAAATTGCTTATACATCACTCACACTCCATCGTCTTACGAAAGCACCCACGTCGGTCTTCTATGCCACGCATCAAAATCCGGACCTCAGAAGCCTCAAAACCCGATAATCACCATACCATTAGTCAAGCATCCGCAAACTAAAACATAAGGTGCCTTCCTAAAATACACATTCTTCACATGCGATATCCAATAATGCCAGCATTCTATTAATTTCTGATATCCATCCAAGAGAAAAGCATAATGCACAACATATTCTTTATGCCCGTAGCAGACAACCGACTCAAGCCGTGGCTGACACTATCGAGAACTCTCCGAGACCCGCCTGCACATAACTAAGCCATCAAGACCGAATCTCCCCAACTCAACCGGGTCACACAAACCACCCAACCCAAGAGTACTGCCACAAACACCGGTAGAGAATTACCACCCAAAACGGATGAAGTACTTCCATTGCTATAGTGACTCTACACCACGAGCTGACCCATTTCTTCGGATACTCCTCGACCTTCCTCTGGGGTAACACTCCTTCCTATCGATACACAATGATCCCAAAATCAAAGCTTAATGCATAAAATCCTAGCACGAACCACGTAGCCCAGAAGCTCATAAACCACTGTATTTCCTCTGAAGTACCCCATAATGCTGCAGCCGAAATGCCCACACTGAAGAAACCTACTGTGAGTCTGAAATTACTTCTCTGACCTCTCCAATATTGAAACGTAGATTCATTAATGACGCAGAAATACCACAAGTCTCATCATTATCCCATGCAAATCTTAGATCTTAATCATATACAAATTTCAGGGAACCTTTCAATACCACATATATACATCTCAGGCCAAAACTGATATAACACATAACCCTGCAATCTGATCATTGATAGTGGACACCCCCACTTAGCGTGGAGCCATATGATACAATATCCGATGATCCACAATACTAAACTTCACAGCTCATACAACACCAATCATAAGATACCCCAAGTCATCTACTAAGCGCATGTCCATCCTCGTAACATTCAAACTCGCTTCCTCTAGTGCCTTGAATGATAATATGTACCTTCCACTAAGTAGAAATCCCATACGAACCACATAGTCACTAATACCACCAACTATCCTCAAATCAACATCCATTTCCCTACCACGATCGCGACGACTAGTCAACCAATTAAACCTTCCCAAGCTCGTACTTATCAACCAGATGTCAGAACCTGTTGCACCCCCACGTGAACAACTGAATGATCTCTCAATACCTCCACATCCCCAGTCTGGACGATACGTTGAAATAATATTTAAGCATCCCTGGCTCCCCCGTAGCCCATCCACAACATCACAAACTGTTGGCGCATAGCTGGTACCGAGTGCGCAATATCATACATGAGTGGATGCAAAGGAACATAAGATATATATTTCAAGTTGAATCAATACCGCACGATAAGGAATGAAAGAAGTGAAATTTCCTAATAATTTCTATAGCCTCTCGAAAATAAGTACAGACGTTTCCGTCCCAATCCGCAAGACTCTACTAAACTTGCTTATGACTCTTAGTACCTATGAACTTAGAGCTCTGATACCAACTTGTCACGACCCCAATTTCCCTCCTTAGGATGTCGTGATGGCACCTAGTCTTTACGACTAGGTAAGCCTAACACATGCTGATTATTAATGGAATTTAACTAACTTCATTGCAATATCTTAACTAATATCTGTAATAACATAGTTGAACCAACAACAGTTACATAACCCCAAAACTGGTAGTACAAGTCATATGACTTTCTAAGAATGACTATATACAATGAATACATCATTGTTCCGAAATAATAGGAAACGATGGAAATAAAATACAATAGAAGGTGACTTCAAGACCTACGGTCGTCGAGCAAGTATACCTTGAAATCTCCAGTCGCGCAGACATTAATCTAAAAACCAACTCGATCCAAAGTACCTAGATCTGCACAAAAATATACAGAAGTGTAGAATGAGTACACTGTAGCGGTACCCAGTAAGTATCAAGCCTAACCTTAGTAGAGTAGTGACGAGGCCAGGTCAAGACACCTACCAGATATGTATATGTGCAGGATATAACATAAAACTAACATGGAAAGAACATAAATATAAGGCCAATAGCAGAAGGATTTTAAATTACAATAAACAATGAAAATAACAGGAGCACAAATAGCAACGATAAACAAGCAAATAATTAAGCAACAACATAGTCGGGTACAGATGAGATATAGATGTATCCAAGTAAGAAAAATCGATGACAACTCAATCGATCAAATCATTACTAATGCATGAATTTCAACAAGAATTATCCCAGGTACCACTTCTCGTAATCTCGGGTCATAAGTCACAACTTCCAAACTTTACACGCATGGCACCTTATGCCCACATTTTCCAAATTACTTTTGCACGGCAAAATCCATGTGCTACCAGGTACATAGTATCAGTGTCAAATGCTAATTAAGATGTTCAAGAGATTTATATATATACGAAAAGGCATACTAACTACTTTGAATAAAGTAGGAAATCAGATGAGAAAATGAGTTTATTTCAGAAATCATTTAGGTGAAGAAAATATCATTTTAAAATAAAGTAAAGCATCGGATCAGCTACCGGGTTAAATATAGAATCTGCTAAATTAAAATATAATAATGATTTTTAAGCAAAGTAAAATTATCAGATAGGGTAAGGAGTTTAAGTTGAGAAATAAATTAAAGTGAAATACGACAACTATTAGGAATAGTAAAGTACCAAATGAAACAACGAGTTTTAGTTTAAGAGTCACGTCGGATAAGCATGTTAAAAATTCTTTTACTTAAATCTGTTATGTTACTAACAACTCAAAAGGGTATGAGATAATGACTCGGCGTAGTAAGTTCATCTTGAAAATCAATTCACCAAAATAATATTAATAGGAAAGAAAAACAGAAAATGACGGCAAAGCAGTAAACAAATGAAAATAACTCAATCCTCGAAATTAGTAAATCCAAAAATATCGGTCCTCAGAATCTCATATGATAAATACTGAAAGCTAACACAATACAACAATGAATACAACACACAATCCATTGCGGCGCGCAACCCGATTCCACCGTACAAACACATTCCTCCCTTATTTCACCCGTTGCAGCGTGCAACCCGATCCTGCCGTATCAATATCAAATAATTCTCCCTTATTCCACCCGTTGCGGCGTGCATCCCGATCCCACCATATCAATATCATAATCTTCCCTTATTTTACTTGTTATGGCGTGCAACCCTATCCCACCGTATCAATATCAAATAATCCTCCCTTGTTTTACCTGTTGTTGTGTGGAACCAGATCCATAGCAATTTAAATTAACAACAATAATCCAATACTCAATTTACAAGAATTTACACAATCCTAGGGTATGAGTAGTACACGACAATAAAGGAACCACGAAAAAATCAAGGAACGCAACAAATATTACGAAAGCAACAGGACAAGTGAAGCACGTGACAACTAAGATGTGCAATTACAACAATTAAGGGAAGTAGCAGATAAGCATGGAGTCATGGAAGGAACTCAACAAATAAGAGGTCACAAGACAATAAAGAAGGAAACAACTTCAACTAAAGCATATAGGTGCAAAATAACAAGTAAGAGGAAGAACAAGTGCTAACAACGTCAAGTAGAGCATGTAAAGAGTAGATTAACGATGGAAGACATCACGGTTTATAACACTTTATTTAAAGGCATGGAAAGTGTTTAACTACTCGAAAGCAGGCAAATAACATATATAGGTTGTGTACCCACTCGTCACCTCGCGTACACGGATTTCACATAACACGAATAACACAATTGTCTCAATTCCTAAAGGGTAGTTTTCCTCACACGAAGTTAGGCAAGATACTTACCTCAATTCGGCCAAATCAATACTCAAATTAGCCTTTCCTTTACAAATTCACCTCCGCTCAGCTCAATCTAGCTAAAAACGACTTAAATACATCAAACAATGCAAGAGAAAATAATTTCAATTAGCAAAGCTATGATCTTTATACAATTTCTAAAAAGTCAATAAACGTCAACCCCGTGCTCGCCCGGTCAAAACCCGGGTCCAAGGGTAGGTCTTGACTTCCCATAGCCCCACGAGTCCATATACATGTTTTGTTTTCAAATCCGAGTCCAATTCAAATCTCAAATCCAAAATTTCATTTTTCAATACTTTAACAAAATCTCCAAATATTTCCCTTAGATTCTCATGAATTTGATGTTAAATCTAATGTATAATCATAAAATATAAATGAAAATTAATTAGAGGCACTTACCCAATGGTTTGGTATGAAAATCCTTCCACAAAATCGCCTTTCATCGAGACTATGGTTTAAAACATGATTAAATGAAGCTAAATATCGGAATACTCAGCTATATGCAGGCTGCGGATGTTGCATTTGCGACACCGGATTCGCAAATGTGAACCCCGCAAAAGCGAGCTTTTTCTAAAGCGAAACATGGGACTTTTTGCTAAAGTCGCATTTGCGACCAAATTCATCACAAATTCAAAGACAGCTGCCCTCGCAGAAGCGGCAGGCATCTTCGCAAAAACGAATAGCAACACTTCGCAAATGTGAGTGAGTTCTTCGCAAATGCGAACTCTTCCCCAGCAACCCAGGTTCGCAAATGCGGTAGTCACATTTACGACAAAAATCATCGCAAATGTGATGGAACCATTGCCAACACTCAAAAATTAAATAAAATCAATCTGAAACCAATCTGAAACTCACCCGAGCCCTCGAGGCCCCAAACCAAACACCCACACCAGTCCAAAAATATAAAATGAACTCGCTCGCCCGATCAAAACATCAAAATAACCTCTAGAAGCACGAATCAGATGCCAAAACGCATGAAAATCATAATGAACTTCAAGAATCGTAACCAAGCGTCCGAACCATATCAAATCCACTCCAAATAACACCAAAGTTTGCATGCAAGTTCCATATGACGAAACAGACCTATTCCAAGTCCCGAAACTAAAATTTGAACCCGATAGACTTAAAGTCAAACCATGGTCAAACTTAAGAAAATTTTAAACCTTTAAATTTCCAACTTCCGCCAAATGGTGTTGAAACCTTCTAGAAACATCCAAATTTAAATCTGGGCATACGCTCAAGTCAAAAATCATAATTCTGACCTACCGGAATGATCAAAACTTTGATCTGAGGTCAAATACTCAAAAGCCAAACTTGGTCAATTCTTTCAACTTCGAGTTTCTCAAATGAGAGTCACCCCTTAAAATCATTTTCGAATCACTCATAGACCAGAGTCGATGATAAAGGCAAGTCATAATACACTATGCGAAGCTACTCATGACCTCAAACTGCCGAACTGGACGCAATTGCTCAAAATGATCTATCGGATCGTTATATGCGGTATCAAGTCCGCTTCTGCAGAGAGCACTGGAGGCTCGTCCCTTCGCACCTGCACACAAGGTCCCGCTCCTACGACAACACAAGTGCGACAATCGACCCCCGCTTCTGCGCTCCCCTTCGCTTATGCGCTCCAAGAAGCCACATCTGCGCCATCAGAGATGCCTTCAAAACGTCGCTTCTGCGATCCTTCACCACCTACCTTTTTCCCGCTTCTGCGATGAGCAGCCCGCTCCTGCGAAGTCTCTTCTGTGATCAAAATTCCGCTAAAGCGACTGCACCAGAACCCCTTCAGCAGAGAAATCAAGAAACGAAACGATCTGAACCACGTCTGTAACTCACCCGAGCCACTTGGGACCCCGTACGAATATACCCAAAGGTTCCATAATATAACGCGGACCTGCTCGAGGCCTCAAATCACATCAAATAATATCAAAACTACGAATCGATGGCCAAAACCTTTCTTTAAACTTTCAAACATTCAAACTTCGACCAACGCATCTAATGCATACTTAAACATTCTGGAATGATGCCAAACTTTATGCACAAGTCACAAATTACATTATGAACCCATTTCAAGGCCCGGAACCTCAAACGGACATCGATAACAGCAAAGTCCACTTTAAATCAAACTTAGAAAATTCTAGAATTTTCAAAATATTAACTTTTCACAATAATCGCCGAAATGCTCTCGGGCCACCTGACACTCAACCCGAACACACGCCCAAGTGCGAAATCATCATACAAATCTATTGGAACCTTCAAATTCTGATTCCGAGGTCGTTTACTCAAAAGTCAAACCTTAGTCAACTCTTTCAACTTAAAGCTTCTGAATTGAGAATTTTCCATCCGAATCAACTCTGAACTTCCCAAAATTCAATTCCGACAGCGCGTACAAGTCATAAAACATGAAGTGAAGCTACTTCAGGCTTCAAACCGACGAACGACGCACTAGATCTCAAAACGATCGGTCGGGTCGTTACAAAAACTGATGAGGATCGGTAGTAATTTGAATTGTGTAATAGGATACTTAGACTTGATTGGTTGTTGCAAAAATTTATTCTTTTTATACTTGGTGTAATGTGACTTTGGTTGAAAGCTTTAGATTTTTATGTGGTTTAATAGAATAGATGGTTTTGTTATGTTTAAACAAGTTTGATACTTGTTGTTTTAGGTTCTATTGAAAAACTATTTGTGATATTGGCTGCTGTATATTTGGTTGTTTGATTTGGCAGGGGGTGTGGCTTAAAATACAGCAGAATTCTACTGCATTTACCAAATTTTGCGACTGATTTCCGACCAAAGTGGTCGAAAGTTGAACCTGGAAATTCCCAGATTTGAGACTGAAGTGGTCGGAATTTTAATTAATTATTTTTTAAAATTCTTAATTTCCGACCGATTTGGTAGGAAAATTTAAATAAAATAATAAATAATAATTAAATTACCGACCAAATCGGTCGAAAAATTTAAAATATAATTAATTTATATTAATAATAGTGCGACTGAATCGGTCGCAAATATACCGACCAAAGTGGACGCAGGCATTAATTTCATTTGGTCAACTGCGCAATTCCCCGTTGCGACCAAAACGGTCGGAAGATTGCGGCCATCATTTTTGCGACCACTTGAAATCCGTCGGAAATAAGAGATTTCCGACTGATTTCCGCCGGATTTCGTGGTCGGAAATTTGGCATTTTCTAGTAGTGATATGTATTCTTTTTTTACTTTATGTCTTCTATAAAATAATATATAGAATCACGTATAACTTAATGCCAGTATTATTTAATATCGCAAACCAAATGTTGCATTACAGTTATGCGCGACTACTTTCTTTTGCAGTCAACCGAACACTATATGATCTTATGTGAAATTTATGATGGGATTATTATACCAATAAATCAACCAAATGACTTCTTCGAGTATAAAGAATTTTTACATTATTAATATATCTTAGCCTACTGTAATATTTTAACTTAGTTTTTAAATTATTAATCTACTTTATGAACAGTTACCTAAAATTACCTATTAGGTAACCAAATAATATAGTAATACTACGTTATTAGTGCACATAAGCTAAACTCAAAGGAAAAATGGCTCATCATCAATCATGATACGGAAGAAGGTAGTCGGTTAAATGTAGAGTTCACATTCACTTCTGACATTGATCATGTGTGGTAGGGATATGATACCAATCACCAAAGACACAACTAACCAAAACGACCAGCTTTTGACTGCATCTTTTCCTTATTTAACAAGTGCAGAAATAACTTTACTACTATAAGTATAACGCAAATACTATAAATATTGGTAATGGCCATCAGCTAGGGCTGAGTGTCAGCACCTGAGAAGCCAACTGAGACGCTGAATCAAACAGTTTGTGGGCTCCTCCCTTTTATCAGGGGAGGAGCTAGTTAGGATGAATTATTAACTTTTCTTTATATAATTTATTAAATATATATAAATATATAATTGTGAATCCAATAGTTTAAACGAGCTATCATGAGTTAAGTGACAAGTTCAGAATACATAAACTTTTAATTCTGATTCTGTTTCAGTATATTAGGATCGATGAATTAATTAACATGCCTCAGCAACACCTTTTTCTTAATTTAATTAGTTAGACCATTTCTCAATATAATACACATCCTATTTACTCATGCATGTTTAAATAGGTAGTTTAGCAAAATATCTAACTTTTGCATTCGTTTTATTTAGTGTTTGTTTGTCTCAAAACATAAAAGGATAATAATAACATTCAAAATAATCAGCAAAGATTAATAATTAATATATATATATATATATATATAGATATATATATATATATATATATATATATATCGACTCTTCAAAGGAAAACAAAAAAAAATGCAATGGAAATGAAATTGGCATTCTTCACAAAATTCTTGGCAAACCCTAAAATTTCTGAAGAAATCCCATTAAAGAAAATGTTGCTCTCAATATTCAAGAAATCAAATTTGCCCTAATATAATACAATCTACTAGTAATTAGGAGTACTACATATATAGATACTGTATTGTCCCCTTGCAAGAAATTAAAATTAATTAAGCACAAAAAATACATACATTTTGTGATTGATCTAATTAGGGATGATGACAATGGTGGTGACCATTATTTCCATGATCATCGGCTCCATTATGCTGATTAGAAGAACCACTAGCATGACCAATTTGCCTTAATGTATTCATCCCCGTCAACATTCCCATTTGTCCTTCCACCACCGTCCCTCCGCCGCCGCCGCCTCCACCACCCGAATGTTGCCCCAATACTGATGGGTGAGAATTCATAAAATTTAGTAATCCACTATTTGTCAATGACCCTCCTCTAATATTTGAGTTGCCAATAGTACTAGGAAATGTCCACATAGCATTAGGATCATGACTAGAATTATTTGTCATCATATACAATGTTGTTGCCGGAATTTGCCCTTGATAACTTGCCGGAATGGACCCAGAATTACTAGATTGTAACATATAATTATTACCCATATGGTAATTTTGTAACACCGGCAGTAAATCTTGATTTTCCGACCGCCGTTTTCGTCCAATATTATTATCACCCTCTCTATCACACAGTTCCTGCTTAGCTTGCAACATGGCATTTAAATTCACATTTACATTTCCACTAGGAAAAATATTCAACCCCATAGACGAATTTTCTGATGAAAATAAACCAACCCCATGACTAAGATTTTGTGCAAGATAATTGTGTCTAGAAATATTACCAGAACTTCTTAAAGATATATTAAGTGAAGAATAATTTGCTGGTATTGTTCCAGTACCAGTAGCAGCAATAACTGAAGGCTCAGCTTGTTGTAAAAGCCATTCAATTGTTTCACCATCAGATTTATGACCTAATTCTTTAGTAAGCTGAAAAACCCTAGCAGCACATGTTGCTGGCATACGAATTCTACGACCACGACCATCAACCTTTGTATGTCTGTCTTTTGTTGACGTTCTTTTTGGCTGAGGTTTCTTGTTCGGTTCTTGGTTTGATTTTTGATCAGTAGAAGTATCAGTATTAGATATGTGTAAAGAACTTGGATGTTGATAAACTGAAGTAGAACAGATGGGATCTTCTCTTTTCTCTAATAATTGTAATGGGAAATTTGGTCTTTGCATAGAGTTTCCATAATTATCATGGCCAGTTTCCATTATCATATAGTGGTGGTATTTCTTGTGAGAGATCTATTTTGGGAGTGGGGGCTAAGCTAGATTGCTAGTAGCTTAGTAGTATATGTAGTATGATGTTTTTTACGAGATCTTTACACAAATAGCAGAACATGAATTCATTCTTTACTTCTTTCTTTTTTTTAGTTATATACATAAATTATACATTAATTATACACGATTATATGAACTATACATATATTATACCTTCACTGACTATTTTAAGTTTAAACGATTGGGTCAACGGCTATTTGAGTTAATTCTTTTAATATAAAGGACCGAGCTTCAACCACAACCACAATAACAATAACAACAAACCCACTAAATCCCATATGTGGGGTCTAGTGAGAGTAATGTGTACGCAGACCTTACCTCTATCTTATGAAAGAAGATAGGTTGTTTCTGATAAACCTTCGACTCAAAAAGACCAGAGCTTCAACTGAATCCAATATTTTCAACACGAAATATAGATGGATATATAGGTAAAAGATAATTAATTGTTCAATAAATGTTAAATTTTAAAAGTATATATAATAAGTTTAGTGCTAAAAACATAAAAATTAAATCAAATATAAATAATGGATAAGCCTCTATATAAATTATCTCAAGAAAGAGGTTTTGTGGGTCATTGTCTAATCTTTCTTTCTCATTCCGTATTTGTAAGACTATATGGCTGTATAGCTTTAGGCTGCTTGAAGTTTCTTCTCATATTCCTCAGTCAAAAGAGAAGAAAAAGATAAGGGAAAGAGAGAAGTGAATGCAAGCTTTAAGCAACAAACATAATGAGTGGAAATTATACAAGTGGGCTATATGTGAAATTGGAAAGTAATGTTAATCATAAAAGTAAATCTTTGTTTTTGTGAGGGTATGAATGTAACATAGTGAAAATTATTTTTCTCAAAAATGTATATTTATTTTTGTTTAATGAAAAGGAAAAAAGAGAGAAAAATTTGCTGGCAAAGAATTACATTATTGTGGTTGGAAGCAAAGTCTCTTCATTCAGACTCCACGTGTGATGCTGCTTATCATTCAATCCATAAAGACAGAGAAGGAGAGACAGAGGGACCCAAGTTAGAGAAATGAAAATCTTGGAGTTGATTTTAGAGAAAAGAAAAATAAATAAAAAAGAGAGAAGATAATCAAAGTGGCCATATATATTTAATTTAGTTCATAACTTTATATATATCTCGTTTGAGCAATCATTGTATAATTCAACTTTTTCTTGTTTAATCAACCATTGTGTTGGGAATTCAGGGACTACTTTATCCTATCGATTTGATTAAAGTTAAGGGGTGTTATACTTTTTTATACTTCTAAATTTTAGGAATCAATCTTGTAGTTGAGTGAACAGTTAGGTACTAACAAGTAAAAAGTATAGCAAGGAAAGAGAGAGAGGCTTTTTCAAAAGTAAATGAATAAAACTAATGCTGTTGAATTGTGAACTCTATCTCACTTGAAATTTTAAGTTGTCATACGGTATATTTTATTTACTTAATTATTTCTTGAACATTCTTTCTCACCTGCATGCTTTATTCATTTTTTTTCATGGGCCAAACACATAAAAATTCATTTAACTAATAGCGGTGAGACTCGAACTCAGGACTTTTGCCTACTCAGATACTATATTGAAGCAAGTGACAATATATATATGTGTGTGTGAGAATATTAACTACAGTTTACAGTTTTCATTTTAGATGTGGTATACGTCCTAGAAATTTTGGTTTATTGGATCTTCACAAGCAGTTCCTCAGAATTATTCTCTAGGCACAATTTTAAAGAAAATATGACTTCACCATGGGTTTAGAATTTAATTCCTTTAAAAAAAATAACAATTGAATTACCAACCAACAACATGATTTATTATTATTTTGACAAAATATCATAGAAAGAAAGATCATAATTTGATAGATGTGGTTGCGTGTAATTTTCACTCACATATACTTGATTATGACTATTTCAATAATATTGTCATGAAGATTCAATCAGTCTTTGATTTGTAGTAAACTCCATTTGAATGATACTTATAGCCCGTTTGATCAAAATAATTTTGGCTATTTTTTTTTTTTTTTTTTCAA
>AWOL01S0028305.1:58067-69418 GCA_000715115.1 Nicotiana otophora | reverse complement strand
TATATATATATATATATATCATAGCATGTTGGATACAACGACTAGGTCAATTAAGCTCGATCAGTTATATATATAATGTTTATCATCTGTGTGCTTTCGTATATATTACACTTCATATCTGCATACGTATAATAGATTCTAATAGAGTGTATGATTTATTTCATTTATAATAATTTACACTTACATATGACTAGCGTTGATGATTTATTCTCAATTGTTCATACTCGAATGCTTGATCGGTGACTAAATAAGAAAACAAATCTTGGAGTTTAAGTGACTAGATGCTCCAGTATAATGAGTGACTAGATGCTCCAAGATGTGTACAATCGACATAGTCTTGAATATTTTATTCTCGATCACCTTATTAGTACTTTGCTCGGATATTCATCAGTGGATCAATTGACACAGTATCAACATCCAACACGCTATAATACATTTAAAAATAAAATGTATAGTGCTATAAGATGTAGTTCTATGTTAAAACTTAAGTTGTAGCAACAACAACAAATACTCGGTCAAATCACACGATTGGAGAATATATATATATATATATGTGTGTGTGTGTGTGTGTGTGTGTGTGTGTGTGTGTGTGTGTGTACATACAAAATTAATTAAATATTAAATAGCACCTATAATTTGGATCTTGGCTAAAACCGACCGACTTCGAGTGTCATGACCCAATTTCTCCTATATGTCGTGATGGCGCCCAACATCGCCGCTAGGCAAGCAAACGGTGAACTAACTACATGATTACCCTTTTTAATAAGTTTCAAAGTAATTAAATTCCATTTATTAAGAGATTTAAGAAGTAGAAAGTGTAATGACTAAAGCGAAAGCAACTGAGTGCAATCGTAGATATATATAAGTAGTCCAAAACCATAAAGTCTACTAGTATGCATGTTAAGACATGGTGTCACAAGTGTATGAACACTAGTAGAATATACAAAACTCTAACTATTGTCTGAAATAACATATACAAAAAATAATTACAAAACAAAGGCTCTAGGTGCTGCAGAACGGCTCAGGAAGCAGCTCACCACTAGGCCTCAGGGTATCGGGGATGTACGCCGGTGTGACCGCCAGATGCACCTGCCTCATATCATGCACGGTTAGTGCAGAACTGTAGCGTGAGTACATAAACGACATTTACCCAGTAAGTATCAAGTCTAACCTCGAAGAACTAGTGACGAGGGGTCGACGTCAATATTTACTATGGGATAAAAATAAAGAAATACGGAAGTCATAAATAAGCGTGGGTTATGTAAATAATAATAATAACTCAACAACAAAAGGGAAGTAAATAATCTTTCACACATGGTAAGTCCCTAATTACTTTCTGTCTTATATCATTTTAGCCTCTCAAGCCATGAAAAGATATCAAGCATATAATTAAACTCCAAGTGTTATCACGTACGATTATGCCGAGATCGTACGATCCGATCCATAATAATATATACACTGTCGAGGGTCGAGTGACATGAACCATAGATGCATCTATCTACTGTCGAGGTGTTCGTCCCGCTCTACAAGAAGAGATGATACTTTATAAACAACCGATTTAAGAGCTAATAGAAGGCTAATGTACAACGAAACACAATTTTTATTAACGGTCAAGTAACCCACCAAAACTCAAGTAAGTAAAATTCGGTCCTTTACAATTCCTCTAACAAGTTCCGATATAATTTAGGCACTTTAATTAGCAAGTAGGGTGCAAACATTACAAGTATTTCATGATTCAGGTCCTAAACTACCCGGGCATAAGCATAGCTAGAAGCTACGCACGGACTATTGTCACCACGTGCGTACGTAGCCCCCACAATTAGAAGCAAATAGCAATGTAAATCACCTATGGGGTAAACTCCCTCTTACAAGGTTAGGCAAGAGACTTACCTTATCTCAAAGCTCGCTTTTCGACTTCAAATTCGCCCTAAAGCCTCAACTCGGTGCCAAACGACTCGAAACTAGTCAAATATTATATAATTTACTCAATACATATCCAAAAGTTCATAGTTTAACTATTAGAGTAATTACACAACCCAAATTGGAAGATTCCTAAAGTTTATCCCCGGGACCACGTGTTCGAATTTCAGAAATGTTTGAAGAAAATCGTTACCCATAACCTTACGAACTCAAATATATAATTTTCATCCCATTCCAAAACCATTTTCGTGGTTGAATTCCATTTTTATCAAAACCTAGGTTTTTCATCTAAACCCATAAATTTCACAAATTTACATATTAAAATCTACCCATAATCTATGTATTTAACTTACATTTGATAGAAATTACTTACCTCGAAATTTCTAGGTGAAAACCCCTCTCAAGAAACTCCAAAATCGCCCAAAAAGTGAGAGAAGCAGGTTAGAAGTGGCTTAAGTCCAGTAATAAATGAAGCCTTCTGCCTCTAGGACTTCCGCATCTGCCGTCACAGGGCCGCATCTGCTGCACCGCTTCTGTATAACAAGGTCCTCTTTTGTGGAAATGCATGATGTCTGGCTTCGCTTCTGCTGACGGGATCTCGCTTCTACGGATGGTGAAGCACATCTGTGGCCCCCTCTCGCACCTGTGGGCTACTCATCGCAGAAGTGAGGCCGCTTCTACGCGTACTGCTCTGCTTATGCAGACCACTGGCCAATTTCCCAAAGCCACATCTGCAGCCAAGATCTCGCATCTGCGGGCTCTCACCTGCGGCCAAAAGCTCGCAGGTGCGGGTACACCAGCAGCCCTTTTGAGCTCTAAATCGATCCGTGCATCGTCCGGATTGCACCTGAGGCCTCGTCCAAACATACCAACATGTTTGTAAACATAAGACAGACTCGCTAGCACCCTTGGAATGCATAAAATAACATTAAAACTAAGAATCGCAACCCAAAAACCAATAGGATTAACTAATGAACTTCAAATTCTTCCAACTTACTCCGAACACGCTGATTCACACTTAATCTACTCGTAAGGGAACCAAATTTTTTGTGCAAGTCTGAAATCACCATACGGAACTGTTCCTAGAATCGGAATCACAAACGGACCTCGATAACACCAAAACCTACTCCAAACCAAATTCAAAGACTTTTAAACCTTCAATAAGCTAACTTACAACATTAAGCGCGAAAATGCTCCCGGGTCATCCAAAACCCGACTCGAACATACGCTCAAGTCCAAAATCGTCATACGAACCTATTGGAACCGTCAAATCCATGTTGTTGACCAAAGTATAACTTAGCCCTTTAAAGCCAAACTTAGGAACCAAGTGTACCGATTTCAACTCGAACCCTTCCAAATCCCGAACTAACCATCCCCGCAAGTCATAAAACAAAAAAAGCACATACTGGGAGTCTTATTTAGGGGAACGTGGATCTAAAAAGCAAAACGACCGATCGGGTCGTTACATTCTCCACCTCTTAAACAAACGTTCGTCCTCAAACGGGTCTAGAGTCATACCTGGAGTGCTGAATATGTGTGGATATCTGCTCCGCATATCCTCCTCATCCCCCCCAAGTCATCTCCTCGACTATTTGGCCCCTGCACTGAACTTTTACCACAGAAATCTTCTTGGACCTCAGTTAGAGAACTTGGTTGCCGACAATGGCAACTGGCTCCTCCTCATAACCCAGAATCTCATCTAGTTTCACTGTGCTGAAGTTTAACACATGCGACATGTCGGCATGATACCTCTAAAGCATGGACACGTAGAAAACTGGATGAACCCCCGATAGAATGGGAGGCAAAGCAAGCTCATAAGCAACATCCCCAACTCGTCTCAACACCTCAAATGGACGTATGAACATTGGGCTCAACTTGACCTTATTTACGAACCTCATGATTCCCTTCATCGGCAAGACCTTCAAAAGAACCGTCTCGCCCACCATAAATGATAAATCACGTACCTTCTGATTCGCGTAACTCTTTGTCTAGACTGTGTTGTGCGAAGTCGCTCCTGAATTAATCTTACCTTTTCCAAGGCATCCTTCACTAAATCAGTACCATATAACTTAGCCTCGCCGGGCTTAAACCATCCAATGGGCGAATGACATCGCCGACCATATAAAGCCTTAAATAGAGTCATCTCGATGCTGGACTGATAACTGTTGTTGTAAGAAAATTTGGCCAACGGCAAGAATCGTTCATACTTCCCTCCGAAGACAATCACACATGCTCTGGGCATATCCTCCAAGATCTAGACTATCCACTCCGACTGCCCGTCGGTCTGTGGATGAAAGGCTGTGTTGAGCTCTACCCAGGTCCCCAACTCACTCTGCATTGCCCTTCAGAAACGCAAAGTAAATTGAGGGCCTCTATTTGATATAATTAAGACAGGCACACCGTGCAACCGAACAATCTCCTGGATGTAAATCTGAGCCACCCTCTCTGAAGAATACATGGTAACAACCGGAATGAAATGTGTCGACTTGGTTAACCTGTCGACAATGACCCAAACTGCATCAAACTTCCGCAAGGTCTGTGGAAACCCAACTATGAAGTCCATAGTAATGCGCTCCCATTTCCACTCAGGTATAGTCATCTACTGAAGTAGGCCACCTAGCCTTTGATGATCATACTTAACCTGCTAACAATTTAGGCACCTCGCTACATACTCAACTATGTCCTTCTTCATCCGCCACCACCAATAATGCTGCCTCAGGTCGTGATACATCTTTGTAGCACCTGGGTGAATAGAATACCATGAACTGTGTGCCTCCTCTAGAATATTTTTCCTTAATCCATCAATATTAAGGACACATAGTTGACCCTGGAGTCGCAGATCACCATCCTCCCCGATGGTAACCTCTTTGGCACCCCCCTTGTAGTACCGTCTTTCTGAGAACCAATAAGTGTTGATCATCAAACTGGCGAGCCTTGATCTGCTCGAATAGTGAAGACTGGGCGACAACGCATGCGAGAACTCGGCAGGGCTCTAAAATATCCAACCTCACAAGTCTGTTAACCAAGCACTGAATGTCCAAAGCTAGTGGCCTCTCCTCTACTGAAATGAATGCCAAACTGCCCATACTCTCCGCCTTTCTGCTCAAGGCATACGCAACTACATTAGCCTTGCCCGGATGATAAATGATGGTAATATCATAATATTTTAGTAACTCAAGCCACTTGTGTTGCCTCAAATTGAGATCCCTCTGCTTGAAAAAATACTGCAAGTTGCGATGATCGGTGTAAACCTCACAGGACACCCCATAAAGATAATGCCTCTAGATCTTGAGAGCATGAACAATCGCGGCCAACTCTAAATCATGTACATGGTAATTCTTCTTGTGGGGCTTCAGCGGACGTGAATCATATGCAATAACTCGCTCCTCTTGCATCAATACACAACCCAAACCAACGCGTGAAACGTCACAATACACAGTATACATCCCTGAACCGGAAGGCAATACTAATACTGGTGCTGAAGTCAAAGCAGTCTTGAGCTTTTGAAAGCTCGCCTCGCAATCATCGGACCATCGGAATGGAGCACCCTTCTGGGTCAGTCTAGTCAAAGGTGCTGCAATAGATGAAAAGCCCTCCACAAACCGACGATAATAACCTACTAACACTAGGAAGCTCCTGATCTTAGTCATTGTGGTAGGACGAGGCCAACTCTGAACTGCCTCGATCTTCTTATGATCTACCTTAATACCCTCTCCTGATATAACATGCCCCAATGATGATACAGAATCCAACCAGAAGTCACACTTGGAGAACTTAGCATATAACTTCTGTTCACACAAGGTCTGAAGCACCGCTCTCAAATGTTGCTCGTGCTCCTCAATGTTACGTATTAGATCAAAATGTCATCAATGAATACAATGACAAATGAATCAATATATGGCATGAACACTCAGTTCATCAAATACATAAACGTCGGCGGGGCATTAGTCAAGCCGAAAGACATCACTAGAAACTCATAATGGCCATATCTAGTCCGGAAAGCCGTCTTCGGAATATCTGAATCCCGAATCTTCAAATGATGGTACCTCGATCTCAAGTCGATCTAGAGAACACTCTAGCACCCTGAAACTGGTCAAACAAATCATCAATATGCGGCAACTGGTACTTGTTCTTAATGGTAACTTTGTTCAACTGGCGGATAATCAATGCACATCCGCATAGTCCCATCCTTCTTCTTCACGAACAACATTGGTACACCCCAAGGTTATACACTCGGTCTGATGAACCCCTTTGCTAGCAACTCCTCGAGTTGTTCCTTCAATTCATTTAACTCTCTCGGATCCATGCGGTACGGTGGAATAGAGATGAGATGGGTGCCTGGATCCAAATCAATATAGAAATCAATATCACGATTTGGTGGCATGCTAGAAAGATCAGAAGGAAATACATCATAGAACTCCCGAACCACGGGCACTGAATCAATCGCCAGAGTCTCTGTAGTAGTATCTCGAACATAAGCTAGATAATCCAAACAACCCTTCTCGACCATGTGTCAAGCTTTCAGAAAAGTGATAACCCAACTAGATGTACTGATAGACGAAACCCTTTCACTCAATCTAGGCAACTCTGGCATTGCCAAGGTAACAGTCTTGGCATGGCAATCAAGGATGGCGTGATATGGAGACAACTAATCCATGCCTAGGATGACCTCAATGTCGGTCATATCGAGCAACAGAAAATCCTCTTTGGTCTCATAACCATAGAAAGTAATAATGCGGGACCAATAGATCTGATCCACAACTATAGAATCACCCACGGGTGTGGACACATAAACAAGAGTACCCAAGGACTCACGAGGAACTCCTAGGAAATGAGCAAACATAGATGAAACATATGAATATCTAGACCCTAGAAAAAATAGTATCGAAGCATCCCTACCGCAGACAAAAATAATACATTGTGATCACAGCATCTGAGGCTACTGCATATGGTCTGGCTGGGAAGGCATAGAATCAGGTTGGAGCACCACCTGGATGGCCTCCACCTCTAGGACGGACCCTAGCCACCTTCCCTCCTCCTCTAGCATGGCACTGAAATAAGGTCGCATTAGAGTACCCCGAGAAGGCGTTGGCGCTAGATATGTGGGCCTGCTAGGCTGACCCCTCATGAACTGACCCATGCCCCCAGTCGGTGCACCACTGAACTCTTCAGAATATTGAAATCATCAATCCCTCGTCTCTTTCTCTTGGCTCCACTGACGGACACCCTCGATCAGCCGAGCTATCTCCATAACTAGCCCGTAAGAAGTCCTCATCTCCACCTCTCGAGCCATGGTGGCATGGATACCAGAGTGCAAACCAGAAACAAACCTCTGCACTTTCTCTACATCGGTAGGAAGTATCATAAGTACATGGCGAGACAACTCAGAGAATCTCGCCTCATAGTCGATCACCGACATATGTCCTTGTTGAAGCTGCTCGAACTGAAACCGCAATGCTTCCCTCTGAGAGAGTGGAATATATCTATACAAGAAGAGGCATGTGAACTGATCCCAAGTCATGGGAGGAGAACCTGCTAGTCTGCCAAAAAAAGATAGGACTCTCACCATCTACGGGCCCTACCCTCTCAGCTGAAAGGTGGTAAAGTCCACCCCGTGAGACTCCAATATACTCATGTTATGCAGTCTGTCCCTGCACTAATCAATAAACTTTGGGGGGTCTTCATGCCGCTCACCCCCAAAGACAGGAGGATGTAGCCTAGTCCATTTGTCCAATAGCTTCTGTGGATCACCGGCCACAGTTGGTCTGGGCTCAGGTATGGCTGCTGCAACTGGCTGAGATCCGCCCAAGGGTAGTGCGCTCGGGGTCTGATATATGATAGTTGCATGCCCTAGAGTATGAGCAGTAGGGGTTTGTGCTCCCTTTCCCTCTTGAGATGTGGCTGGGTATGCTGGAAATAAACCAGCCTGAGTCATAGAATCCATGAACCGCAGCATACGGCCCATGACCTCCTGAAATCCCGGTGCAGACATGAAATCCACCGGGCTGGCTGGTGGCATAAGATCCTCTATTGTATCTATTGGTGGCATGACTAGAACAACTCTAGGAAGCTCTCGTCCTCTACCATGAGATGGAGCCCTCTCTCGGCCTCTGCCTCGGCCTCTAGCAACAGGGGGAGCAGCTCCTCCATGATCGGGTATATTTTTTGCGTGCGTTCTCACTATCTGTGAGTGAATAAGAGAATGAGACTTAGCACAACATCAACTGCACGATAGGAGATGAAGAAAAGAGTAGTTTCCTAACACCCTATAGCCTCTCGAAGATAAGTACGGACGTCTCCGCAGTCCGCACCGATCCGCAAGACTCTATTAGGCATGCTCATAACTTGTAAGACCCACGTGAACCTAGTGCTCTAATACCATGTTATCACGACCCAATTTCTCCTAAAGGTCATGATGGCACCCAACATCTCCGCTAGGCAAGCCAATGGTGAACTAACTATGTGATTGCCCCTTTTAATAAATTTTCAAGTAATTAAATTCCGTTTATTAAGAGATTTAAGAAGTAGAAAGTGTAATGACTAAAGCGAAAGCAACTGAGTGCAATCATAGATATATATAAGTAGTCCAAAACCATAAAGTCTACTAGTATGTATGCCAAGACCCGGTGTCACAAGTGTATGAATACTAGTAGAATATACAAAACTCTAACTAGTGTCTGAAATAACATATACAAAATTTAAGTACAAAACAAAGGCTCTAGGTGCTGCAGAACGGCTCAGGAAGCAGCTCACCACTATGCCTCAGGGTATCGGGGATGTGCAACGGTGTGACCGCCAGATGCACCTGCCTCAGATCATCTACGGTTAGTATAGAAGTGTAGCGTGAGTACATAAACGACATGTACCTAGTAAGTATCAAGTCTAACCTCGAAGAACTAGTGACGAGGGGTCGACGTCGACACTTATAATGGGCTAACAATAAAGAAATACGGAAGTCATAAATAAGCATAGGTTATGTAAATAATAATAATAACTCAACAACAAACAGGAAGTAAATAATTGTTTCACACATGGTAAGTCCCAAATTACTTTTTGTTTTATATCATTTTAGCCTCTCAAGCCATGAAAAGATATCAAACATATAATAAAACTCCGAGTGTTATCACGCACGATTATGCCGAGGTCATACGGCCCAATCCAGAATAATATGTACACTGCTGAGGGTTGGGCGGCACGAACCATAAAAGCATATATCGAATGCCGGGGCATTTGGCCCGCTCCACAAGAAGAGAGGATACTCTATAAATAACCAATTTAAGAGCTAAGACAAGGCTAATGTACAACGAAACACATTTTTTATTAACGGTAAAGTAACCCGCCAAAACTCAAGTAAGTGAAATCCGGTCCTTTATAATTACTCTAACAAGTTTTGATATAATTTAGGCACTTTAATTAGCAAGTTGGGTGCAAATATTATAAGTATTTCATGATTCGGGTCCTAAACTACCCAGGCATAAGCATAGTTCGTCGCTACGCACGGACTCTCGTAACCTCATGCGTACTTAGCCCCCACAATTAGAAGCAAATAGCAATTTAAATCACCTATGGGGTAAAGTCCCTCTTACAAGGTTAGGAAAGAGACTTACCTTGTCTCAAAGCTCGCTTTCCGTCCTCAAATTCGACCTAAAGCCTCAACTCAGTGCCAAACGACTCGAAACTAGTCAAATGTTATATAATTTAATCAATACATGTCCAAAAGTTCATAGTTTAACTGTTAGAGTAATTACCCAACCCAAATTTGAAGATTCCTAAAATTCCCCCCCCCCCCCCAAGGCCCAAGGCCCAGAGCCCGAATTTCTAAAAGTTTTGAAGAAAATTGTTGCCCATATCCTTACGAACTCAAATATATAATTTTCATCCCATTCCATACTCATTTTAGTGGTTAAATTCTATTTTTATCAAAACCTAGGTATTTCATCTAAACTCATAATTTTCACAAATTTTTGCGTTAAAATCTACCCATAATCTATGTATTTAACTCACATTTGATAGAAATTACTTACCTCCAAATTGCTAGGTGAAAACCCCTCTCAGGAAGCTCCAAAATCGCCCAAAAAGTGAGAGAAGTAGGTTAGAAGTGGCTTAAGTCCCGTAATAAATGAAGTTTTCTGCCTCTAGGACTTTCGCATCTGCGGTCACAGGATCGCTTGTGCGACACCGCTTCTGCGGAACAAGGTCCGATTCTACGGAATTGCCTAGGCTGGCTGGCTTCGCTTCTACGGATGGGATTCCGATTCTGCGGTCCCGCGTCTGCGGATTGTGAAGCGCATTTGCGTCCCCCTCGCACCTGCGGGCTACTCATCACAAAAGCAAGGCCGCTTCAGCGCGTGCTGCTTCACTTTTGTGGACCACTGGTCAATTACGCAAAGTCGTGTGTGTGGCCAAGAGCTCACACCTACAAGTTCGCACTTGCGGCCAAAAGCTTGCAGGTGCGGGCACACCAAAACTGGTACACCAGTAGCCCTTTTGAGCTCTAAATCGATCTGCGCATCATCTGGATTGCACCCGAGGCCTCGTCCAAACATACCAATAAGTTTGTAAACATAAGACGAACTCGCTCGCACCCTCGGAATGCGAAAACCAACATTAAAACTAAGAATTGCAACTCAAAAACCAATAGGATCAAGTTATGAACTTCAAATTCTTCCAACTTACTCCGAACGCGCCGATTCATACTTAAACTACTCGAAAGGGCACCAAATTTTGCGTGAAGTCTGAAATCACCATACGAAAGTATTCCTAAGATCAGAATCACAAACGGACCTCGATAACACCAAAACATACTCCAAACCAAATTCAAAGAATTTTAAACCTTCAATAAGCCAACTTTCAACATTAAGCGCTGAAACGCTCCCGGTTCATCCAAAACCCGCCCCGAACATATGTCCAGTCCAAAATCGTCATACGAACCTATTGGAACCATCAAATCCCGGTTACGAGGTCGTTTACTCAAAATGTTGACCAAAGACAAACTTAGTAACCAAGTGTTCCAGTTTCAACCTGAACCCTTTCAAATCCCGAACTAACCATCCCTGCAATTCATTAAACAGAAAAAGCACATACGGAGAGTCTTATTTAGGAGAACGGGGATCTAGGAAGTAAAATAATCGGTCGGGTAGCTACATCGGGCTTACTAACGACCTTCGTAAATTCAATATATATTGAATTTTAATGTTGGAGTGATCGAGTCTAAGTATCGGCACCAACATGCTATAACACATTTAAAAATAAAATGTATAGTGCTATAAGATGTAGTGTTATATTAAAACTTAAGTTGTAGTAACAACAATATAAACTCGGTCAAATCACACGATTGGAGTGTATATGTATATATATATATATATATATATATATATATATATATATATATATATATATATATGTGTGTGTGTGTGTGTGTGTGTGTGTGT